>JAMPIV010021906.1:0-183800 GCA_024509875.1 Oreohelix idahoensis
GGGGGGGGGGGGGGGGGGGGGGGGGGGGGGGGGGGGGGGGGGGGGGGGGGGGGGGGGGGGGGGGGGGGGGGGGGGGGGGGGGGGGGGGGGGGGGGGGGGGGGGGGGGGGGGGGGGGGGGGGGGGGGGGGGGGGGGGGGGGGGGGGGGGGGGGGGGGGGGGGGGGGGGGGGGGGGGGGGGGGGGGGGGGGGGGGGGGGGGGGGGGGGGGGGGGGGGGGGGGGGGGGGGGGGGGGGGGGGGGGGGGGGGGGGGGGGGGGGGGGGGGGGGGGGGGGGGGGGGGGGGGGGGGGGGGGGGGGGGGGGGGGGGGGGGGGGGGGGGGGGGGGGGGGGGGGGGGGGGGGGGGGGGGGGGGGGGGGGGGGGGGGGGGGGGGGGGGGGGGGGGGGGGGGGGGGGGGGGGGGGGGGGGGGGGGGGGGGGGGGGGGGGGGGGGGGGGGGGGGGGGGGGGGGGGGGGGGGGGGGGGGGGGGGGGGGGGGGGGGGGGGGGGGGGGGGGGGGGGGGGGGGGGGGGGGGGGGGGGGGGGGGGGGGGGGGGGGGGGGGGGGGGGGGGGGGGGGGGGGGGGGGGGGGGGGGGGGGGGGGGGGGGGGGGGGGGGGGGGGGGGGGGGGGGGGGGGGGGGGGGGGGGGGGGGGGGGGGGGGGGGGGGGGGGGGGGGGGGGGGGGGGGGGGGGGGGGGGGGGGGGGGGGGGGGGGGGGGGGGGGGGGGGGGGGGGGGGGGGGGGGGGGGGGGGGGGGGGGGGGGGGGGGGGGGGGGGGGGGGGGGGGGGGGGGGGGGGGGGGGGGGGGGGGGGGGGGGGGGGGGGGGGGGGGGGGGGGGGGGGGGGGGGGGGGGGGGGGGGGGGGGGGGGGGGGGGGGGGGGGGGGGGGGGGGGGGGGGGGGGGGGGGGGGGGGGGGGGGGGGGGGGGGGGGGGGGGGGGGGGGGGGGGGGGGGGGGGGGGGGGGGGGGGGGGGGGGGGGGGGGGGGGGGGGGGGGGGGGGGGGGGGGGGGGGGGGGGGGGGGGGGGGGGGGGGGGGGGGGGGGGGGGGGGGGGGGGGGGGGGGGGGGGGGGGGGGGGGGGGGGGGGGGGGGGGGGGGGGGGGGGGGGGGGGGGGGGGGGGGGGGGGGGGGGGGGGGGGGGGGGGGGGGGGGGGGGGGGGGGGGGGGGGGGGGGGGGGGGGGGGGGGGGGGGGGGGGGGGGGGGGGGGGGGGGGGGGGGGGGGGGGGGGGGGGGGGGGGGGGGGGGGGGGGGGGGGGGGGGGGGGGGGGGGGGGGGGGGGGGGGGGGGGGGGGGGGGGGGGGGGGGGGGGGGGGGGGGGGGGGGGGGGGGGGGGGGGGGGGGGGGGGGGGGGGGGGGGGGGGGGGGGGGGGGGGGGGGGGGGGGGGGGGGGGGGGGGGGGGGGGGGGGGGGGGGGGGGGGGGGGGGGGGGGGGGGGGGGGGGGGGGGGGGGGGGGGGGGGGGGGGGGGGGGGGGGGGGGGGGGGGGGGGGGGGGGGGGGGGGGGGGGGGGGGGGGGGGGGGGGGGGGGGGGGGGGGGGGGGGGGGGGGGGGGGGGGGGGGGGGGGGGGGGGGGGGGGGGGGGGGGGGGGGGGGGGGGGGGGGGGGGGGGGGGGGGGGGGGGGGGGGGGGGGGGGGGGGGGGGGGGGGGGGGGGGGGGGGGGGGGGGGGGGGGGGGGGGGGGGGGGGGGGGGGGGGGGGGGGGGGGGGGGGGGGGGGGGGGGGGGGGGGGGGGGGGGGGGGGGGGGGGGGGGGGGGGGGGGGGGGGGGGGGGGGGGGGGGGGGGGGGGGGGGGGGGGGGGGGGGGGGGGGGGGGGGGGGGGGGGGGGGGGGGGGGGGGGGGGGGGGGGGGGGGGGGGGGGGGGGGGGGGGGGGGGGGGGGGGGGGGGGGGGGGGGGGGGGGGGGGGGGGGGGGGGGGGGGGGGGGGGGGGGGGGGGGGGGGGGGGGGGGGGGGGGGGGGGGGGGGGGGGGGGGGGGGGGGGGGGGGGGGGGGGGGGGGGGGGGGGGGGGGGGGGGGGGGGGGGGGGGGGGGGGGGGGGGGGGGGGGGGGGGGGGGGGGGGGGGGGGGGGGGGGGGGGGGGGGGGGGGGGGGGGGGGGGGGGGGGGGGGGGGGGGGGGGGGGGGGGGGGGGGGGGGGGGGGGGGGGGGGGGGGGGGGGGGGGGGGGGGGGGGGGGGGGGGGGGGGGGGGGGGGGGGGGGGGGGGGGGGGGGGGGGGGGGGGGGGGGGGGGGGGGGGGGGGGGGGGGGGGGGGGGGGGGGGGGGGGGGGGGGGGGGGGGGGGGGGGGGGGGGGGGGGGGGGGGGGGGGGGGGGGGGGGGGGGGGGGGGGGGGGGGGGGGGGGGGGGGGGGGGGGGGGGGGGGGGGGGGGGGGGGGGGGGGGGGGGGGGGGGGGGGGGGGGGGGGGGGGGGGGGGGGGGGGGGGGGGGGGGGGGGGGGGGGGGGGGGGGGGGGGGGGGGGGGGGGGGGGGGGGGGGGGGGGGGGGGGGGGGGGGGGGGGGGGGGGGGGGGGGGGGGGGGGGGGGGGGGGGGGGGGGGGGGGGGGGGGGGGGGGGGGGGGGGGGGGGGGGGGGGGGGGGGGGGGGGGGGGGGGGGGGGGGGGGGGGGGGGGGGGGGGGGGGGGGGGGGGGGGGGGGGGGGGGGGGGGGGGGGGGGGGGGGGGGGGGGGGGGGGGGGGGGGGGGGGGGGGGGGGGGGGGGGGGGGGGGGGGGGGGGGGGGGGGGGGGGGGGGGGGGGGGGGGGGGGGGGGGGGGGGGGGGGGGGGGGGGGGGGGGGGGGGGGGGGGGGGGGGGGGGGGGGGGGGGGGGGGGGGGGGGGGGGGGGGGGGGGGGGGGGGGGGGGGGGGGGGGGGGGGGGGGGGGGGGGGGGGGGGGGGGGGGGGGGGGGGGGGGGGGGGGGGGGGGGGGGGGGGGGGGGGGGGGGGGGGGGGGGGGGGGGGGGGGGGGGGGGGGGGGGGGGGGGGGGGGGGGGGGGGGGGGGGGGGGGGGGGGGGGGGGGGGGGGGGGGGGGGGGGGGGGGGGGGGGGGGGGGGGGGGGGGGGGGGGGGGGGGGGGGGGGGGGGGGGGGGGGGGGGGGGGGGGGGGGGGGGGGGGGGGGGGGGGGGGGGGGGGGGGGGGGGGGGGGGGGGGGGGGGGGGGGGGGGGGGGGGGGGGGGGGGGGGGGGGGGGGGGGGGGGGGGGGGGGGGGGGGGGGGGGGGGGGGGGGGGGGGGGGGGGGGGGGGGGGGGGGGGGGGGGGGGGGGGGGGGGGGGGGGGGGGGGGGGGGGGGGGGGGGGGGGGGGGGGGGGGGGGGGGGGGGGGGGGGGGGGGGGGGGGGGGGGGGGGGGGGGGGGGGGGGGGGGGGGGGGGGGGGGGGGGGGGGGGGGGGGGGGGGGGGGGGGGGGGGGGGGGGGGGGGGGGGGGGGGGGGGGGGGGGGGGGGGGGGGGGGGGGGGGGGGGGGGGGGGGGGGGGGGGGGGGGGGGGGGGGGGGGGGGGGGGGGGGGGGGGGGGGGGGGGGGGGGGGGGGGGGGGGGGGGGGGGGGGGGGGGGGGGGGGGGGGGGGGGGGGGGGGGGGGGGGGGGGGGGGGGGGGGGGGGGGGGGGGGGGGGGGGGGGGGGGGGGGGGGGGGGGGGGGGGGGGGGGGGGGGGGGGGGGGGGGGGGGGGGGGGGGGGGGGGGGGGGGGGGGGGGGGGGGGGGGGGGGGGGGGGGGGGGGGGGGGGGGGGGGGGGGGGGGGGGGGGGGGGGGGGGGGGGGGGGGGGGGGGGGGGGGGGGGGGGGGGGGGGGGGGGGGGGGGGGGGGGGGGGGGGGGGGGGGGGGGGGGGGGGGGGGGGGGGGGGGGGGGGGGGGGGGGGGGGGGGGGGGGGGGGGGGGGGGGGGGGGGGGGGGGGGGGGGGGGGGGGGGGGGGGGGGGGGGGGGGGGGGGGGGGGGGGGGGGGGGGGGGGGGGGGGGGGGGGGGGGGGGGGGGGGGGGGGGGGGGGGGGGGGGGGGGGGGGGGGGGGGGGGGGGGGGGGGGGGGGGGGGGGGGGGGGGGGGGGGGGGGGGGGGGGGGGGGGGGGGGGGGGGGGGGGGGGGGGGGGGGGGGGGGGGGGGGGGGGGGGGGGGGGGGGGGGGGGGGGGGGGGGGGGGGGGGGGGGGGGGGGGGGGGGGGGGGGGGGGGGGGGGGGGGGGGGGGGGGGGGGGGGGGGGGGGGGGGGGGGGGGGGGGGGGGGGGGGGGGGGGGGGGGGGGGGGGGGGGGGGGGGGGGGGGGGGGGGGGGGGGGGGGGGGGGGGGGGGGGGGGGGGGGGGGGGGGGGGGGGGGGGGGGGGGGGGGGGGGGGGGGGGGGGGGGGGGGGGGGGGGGGGGGGGGGGGGGGGGGGGGGGGGGGGGGGGGGGGGGGGGGGGGGGGGGGGGGGGGGGGGGGGGGGGGGGGGGGGGGGGGGGGGGGGGGGGGGGGGGGGGGGGGGGGGGGGGGGGGGGGGGGGGGGGGGGGGGGGGGGGGGGGGGGGGGGGGGGGGGGGGGGGGGGGGGGGGGGGGGGGGGGGGGTGGGGGGGGGGGGGGGGGGGGGGGGGGGGGGGGGGGGGGGGGGGGGGGGGGGGGGGGGGGGGGGGGGGGGGGGGGGGGGGGGGGGGGGGGGGGGGGGGGGGGGGGGGGGGGGGGGGGGGGGGGGGGGGGGGGGGGGGGGGGGGGGGGGGGGGGGGGGGGGGGGGGGGGGGGGGGGGGGGGGGGGGGGGGGGGGGGGGGGGGGGGGGGGGGGGGGGGGGGGGGGGGGGGGGGGGGGGGGGGGGGGGGGGGGGGGGGGGGGGGGGGGGGGGGGGGGGGGGGGGGGGGGGGGGGGGGGGGGGGGGGGGGGGGGGGGGGGGGGGGGGGGGGGGGGGGGGGGGGGGGGGGGGGGGGGGGGGGGGGGGGGGGGGGGGGGGGGGGGGGGGGGGGGGGGGGGGGGGGGGGGGGGGGGGGGGGGGGGGGGGGGGGGGGGGGGGGGGGGGGGGGGGGGGGGGGGGGGGGGGGGGGGGGGGGGGGGGGGGGTTTTGGGGGGGGGGGGGGGGGGGGGGGGGGGGGGGGGGGGGGGGGGGGGGGGGGGGGGGGGGGGGGGGGGGGGGGGGGGGGGGGGGGGGGGGGGGGGGGGGGGGGGGGGGGGGGGGGGGGGGGGGGGGGGGGGGGGGGGGGGGGGGGGGGGGGGGGGGGGGGGGGGGGGGGGGGGGGGGGGGGGGGGGGGGGGGGGGGGGGGGGGGGGGGGGGGGGGGGGGGGGGGGGGGGGGGGGGGGGGGGGGGGGGGGGGGGGGGGGGGGGGGGGGGGGGGGGGGGGGGGGGGGGGGGGGGGGGGGGGGGGGGGGGGGGGGGGGGGGGGGGGGGGGGGGGGGGGGGGGGGGGGGGGGGGGGGGGGGGGGGGGGGGGGGGGGGGGGGGGGGGGGGGGGGGGGGGGGGGGGGGGGGGGGGGGGGGGGGGGGGGGGGGGGGGGGGGGGGGGGGGGGGGGGGGGGGGGGGGGGGGGGGGGGGGGGGGGGGGGGGGGGGGGGGGGGGGGGGGGGGGGGGGGGGGGGGGGGGGGGGGGGGGGGGGGGGGGGGGGGGGGGGGGGGGGGGGGGGGGGGGGGGGGGGGGGGGGGGGGGGGGGGGGGGGGGGGGGGGGGGGGGGGGGGGGGGGGGGGGGGGGGGGGGGGGGGGGGGGGGGGGGGGGGGGGGGGGGGGGGGGGGGGGGGGGGGGGGGGGGGGGGGGGGGGGGGGGGGGGGGGGGGGGGGGGGGGGGGGGGGGGGGGGGGGGGGGGGGGGGGGGGGGGGGGGGGGGGGGGGGGGGGGGGGGGGGGGGGGGGGGGGGGGGGGGGGGGGGGGGGGGGGGGGGGGGGGGGGGGGGGGGGGGGGGGGGGGGGGGGGGGGGGGGGGGGGGGGGGGGGGGGGGGGGGGGGGGGGGGGGGGGGGGGTGGGGGGGGGGGGGGGGGGGGGGTGGGGGGGGGGGGGGGGGGGGGGGGGGGGGGGGGGGGGGGGGGGGGGGGGGGGGGGGGGGGGGGGGGGGGGGGGGGGGGGGGGGGGGGGGGGGGGGGGGGGGGGGGGGGGGGGGGGGGGGGGGGGGGGGGGGGGGGGGGGGGGGGGGGGGGGGGGGGGGGGGGGGGGGGGGGGGGGGGGGTGGGGGGGGGGGGGGGGGGGGGGGGGGGGGGGGGGGGGGGGGGGGGGGGGGGGGGGGGGGGGGGGGGGGGGGGGGGGGGGGGGGGGGGGGGGGGGGGGGGGGGGGGGGGGGGGGGGGGGGGGGGGGGGGGGGGGGGGGTGGGGGGGGGGGGGGGGGGGGGGGGGGGGGGGGGGGGGGGGGGGGGGGGGGGGGGGGGGGGGGGGGGGGGGGGGGGGGGGGGGGGGGGGGGGGGGGGGGGGGGGGGGGGGGGGGGGGGGGGGGGGGGGGGGGGGGGGGGGGGGGGGGGGGGGGGGGGGGGGGGGGGGGGGGGGGGGGGGGGGGGGGGGGGGGGGGGGGGGGGGGGGGGGGGGGGGGGGGGGGGGGGGGGGGGGGGGGGGGGGGGGGGGGGGGGGGGGGGGGGGGGGGGGGGGGGGGGGGGGGGGGGGGGGGGGGGGGGGTGGGGGGGGGGGGGGGGGGGGGGGGGGGGGGGGGGGGGGGGGGGGGGGGGGGGGGGGGGGGGGGGGGGGGGGGGGGGGGGGGGGGGGGGGGGGGGGGGGGGGGGGGGGGGGGGGGGGGGGGGGGGGGGGGGGGGGGGGGGGGGGGGGGGGGGGGGGGGGGGGGGGGGGGGGGGGGGGGGGGGGGGGGGGGGGGGGGGGGGGGGGGGGGGGGGGGGGGGGGGGGGGGGGGGGGGGGGGGGGGGGGGGGGGGGGGGGGGGGGGGGGGGGGGGGGGGGGGGGGGGGGGGGGGGGGGGGGGGGGGGGGGGGGGGGGGGGGGGGGGGTGGGGGGGGGGGGGGGGGGGGGGGGGGGGGGGGGGGGGGGGGGGGGGGGGGGGGGGGGGGGGGGGGGGGGGGGGGGGGGGGGGGGGGGGGGGGGGGGGGGGGGGGGGGGGGGGGGGGGGGGGGGGGGGGGGGGGGGGGGGGGGGGGGGGGGGGGGGGGGGGGGGGGGGGGGGGGGGGGGGGGGGGGGGGGGGGGGGGGGGGGGGGGGGGGGGGGGGGGGGGGGGGGGGGGGGGGGGGGGGGGGGGGGGGGGGGGGGGGGGGGGGGGGGGGGGGGGGGGGGGGGGGGGGGGGGGGGGGGGGGGGGGGGGGGGGGGGGGGGGGGGGGGGGGGGGGGGGGGGGGGGGGGGGGGGGGGGGGGGGGGGGGGGGGGGGGGGGGGGGGGGGGGGGGGGGGGGGGGGGGGGGGGGGGGGGGGGGGGGGGGGGGGGGGGGGGGGGGGGGGTGGGGGGGGGGGGGGGGGGGGGGGGGGGGGGGGGGGGGGGGGGGGGGGTTTTTGGGGGGGGGGGGGGGGTGGGGGGGGGGGGGGGGGGGGGGGGGGGGGGGGGGGGGGGGGGGGGGGGTGGGGGGGGGGGGGGGGGGGGGGGGGGGGGGGGGGGGGGGGGGGGGGGGGGGGGGGGGGGGGGGGGGGGGGGGGGGGGGGGGGGGGGGGGGGGGGGGGGGGGGGGGGGGGGGGGGGGGGGGGGGGGGGGGGGGGGGGGGGGGGGGGGGGGGGGGGGGGGGGGGGGGGGGGGGGGGGGGGGGGGGGGGGGGGGGGGGGGGGGGGGGGGGGGGGGGGGGGGGGGGGGGGGGGGGGGGGGGGGGGGGGGGGGGGGGGGGGGGGGGGGGGGGGGGGGGGGGGGGGGGGGGGGGGGGGGGGGGGGGGGGGGGGGGGGGGGGGGGGGGGGGGGGGGGGGGGGGGGGGGGGGGGGGGGGGGGGGGGGGGGGGGGGGGGGGGGGGGGGGGGGGGGGGGGGGGGGGGGGGGGGGGGGGGGGGGGGGGGGGGGGGGGGGGGGGGGGGGGGGGGGGGGGGGGGGGGGGGGGGGGGGGGGGGGGGGGGGGGGGGGGGGGGGGGGGGGGGGGGGGGGGGGGGGGGGGGGGGGGGGGGGGGGGGGGGGGGGGGGGGGGGGGGGGGGGGGGGGGGGGGGGGGGGGGGGGGGGGGGGGGGGGGGGGGGGGGGGGGGGGGGGGGGGGGGGGGGGGGGGGGGGGGGGGGGGGGGGGGGGGGGGGGGGGGGGGGGGGGGGGGGGGGGGGGGGGGGGGGGGGGGGGGGGGGGGGGGGGGGGGGGGGGGGGGGGGGGGGGGGGGGGGGGGGGGGGGGGGGGGGGGGGGGGGGGGGGGGGGGGGGGGGGGGGGGGGGGGGGGGGGGGGGGGGGGGGGGGGGGGGGGGGGGGGGGGGGGGGGGGGGGGGGGGGGGGGGGGGGGGGGGGGGGGGGGGGGGGGGGGGGGGGGGGGGGGGGGGGGGGGGGGGGGGGGGGGGGGGGGGGGGTTTTGGGGGGGGGGGGGGGGGGGGGGGGGGGGGGGGGGGGGGGGGGGGGGGGGGGGGGGGGGGGGGGGGGGGGGGGGGGGGGGGGGGGGGGGGGGGGGGGGGGGGGGGGGGGGGGGGGGGGGGGGGGGGGGGGGGGGGGGGGGGGGGGGGGGGGGGGGGGGGGGGGGGGGGGGGGGGGGGGGGGGGGGGGGGGGGGGGGGGGGGGGGGGGGGGGGGGGGGGGGGGGGGGGGGGGGGGGGGGGGGGGGGGGGGGGGGGGGGGGGGGGGGGGGGGGGGGGGGGGGGGGGGGGGGGGGGGGGGGGGGGGGGGGGGGGGGGGGGGGGGGGGGGGGGGGGGGGGGGGGGGGGGGGGGGGGGGGGGGGGGGGGGGGGGGGGGGGGGGGGGGGGGGGGGGGGGGGGGGGGGGGGGGGGGGGGGGGGGGGGGGGGGGGGGGGGGGGGGGGGGGGGGGGGGGGGGGGGGGGGGGGGGGGGGGGGGGGGGGGGGGGGGGGGGGGGGGGGGGGGGGGGGGGGGGGGGGGGGGGGGGGGGGGGGGGGGGGGGGGGGGGGGGGGGGGGGGGGGGGGGGGGGGGGGGGGGGGGGGGGGGGGGGGGGGGGGGGGGGGGGGGGGGGGGGGGGGGGGGGGGGGGGGGGGGGGGGGGGGGGGGGGGGGGGGGGGGGGGGGGGGGGGGGGGGGGGGGGGGGGGGGGGGGGGGGGGGGGGGGGGGGGGGGGGGGGGGGGGGGGGGGGGGGGGGGGGGGGGGGGGGGGGGGGGGGGGGGGGGGGGGGGGGGGGGGGGGGGGGGGGGGGGGGGGGGGGGGGGGGGGGGGGGGGGGGGGGGGGGGGGGGGGGGGGGGGGGGGGGGGGGGGGGGGGGGGGGGGGGGGGGGGGGGGGGGGGGGGGGGGGGGGGGGGGGGGGGGGGGGGGGGGGGGGGGGGGGGGGGGGGGGGGGGGGGGGGGGGGGGGGGGGGGGGGGGGGGGGGGGGGGGGGGGGGGGGGGGGGGGGGGGGGGGGGGGGGGGGGGGGGGGGGGGGGGGGGGGGGGGGGGGGGGGGGGGGGGGGGGGGGGGGGGGGGGGGGGGGGGGGGGGGGGGGGGGGGGGGGGGGGGGGGGGGGGGGGGGGGGGGGGGGGGGGGGGGGGGGGGGGGGGGGGGGGGGGGGGGGGGGGGGGGGGGGGGGGGGGGGGGGGGGGGGGGGGGGGGGGGGGGGGGGGGGGGGGGGGGGGGGGGGGGGGGGGGGGGGGGGGGGGGGGGGGGGGGGGGGGGGGGGGGGGGGGGAGGGGGGGGGGGGGGGGGGGGTGTGGGGGGGGGGGGGGGGGGGGGGGGGGGGGGGGGGGGGGGGGGGGGGGGGGGGGGGGGGGGGGGGGGGGGGGGGGGGGGGGGGGGGGGGGGGGGGGGGGGGGGGGGGGGGGGGGGGGGGGGGGGGGGGGGGGGGGGGGGGGGGGGGGGGGGGGGGGGGGGGGGGGGGGGGGGGGGGGGGGGGGGGGGGGGGGGGGGGGGGGGGGGGGGGGGGGGGGGGGGGGGGGGGGGGGGGGGGGGGGGGGGGGGGGGGGGGGGGGGGGGGGGGGGGGGGGGGGGGGGGGGGGGGGGGGGGGGGGGGGTGTGTGGGGGGGGGGGGTTGGGGGGGGGGTGGCAGGGGGGGAGAGGGGGGGCTGGGGGGGGGGGAGAATCTTTCTATTCCCCCCTTCATCTTCCCTTGGGGGGGGGGGGGGGGGGGGGGGGGGGGGGGTATCTTCAACCATTTTTCTCCTCCTTCTTCTACCCATGGGGGGGGGGGGGG
Organism: Oreohelix idahoensis; assembly: GCA_024509875.1. NCBI lineage: Eukaryota > Metazoa > Mollusca > Gastropoda > Stylommatophora > Oreohelicidae > Oreohelix > Oreohelix idahoensis. The sequence continues at coordinate 10,029 of JAMPIV010021906.1, forward strand.
GGGGGGGGGGGGTTGTGGGGGGGGGGGGGGGGGGGGGGTTTAACCTGTTCTCACCTCTGTTCTTAAGAAAGACGAAGAAGAAGAAGGCGCCCTCTCCTCCTCCCCCCCCCCTTCTTCTCCCTCAAACCTCTCTTATTTCTTCTCTTATACCAACTCCATTCTTCTTGTGGGGGTGGGGGTTCTTCACTTTAACTCGGGGGGGGGGGGGGGGGGGGGGGGGGGGGGGGGGGGGGGTGGGGGGGGGGGGGGGGGGGGGGGGGGGGGGGGGGGGGGGGGGGGGGGGGGGGGGGGGGGGGGGGGGGGGGGTGGTTTTTCTTACTGGGGGCCTCTGGGGGGGGGGGGGGGGGGGGGGGGGGGGTTCTCTCCCATTCTGGGGGGGGGGGGGGGGGGGGGGGGGGGGGGGGGGGGGGGGGGGGGGGGGGGGGGGGGGGGGGCCCAATTTTCTTTTCTCCATATTTTCTTCTACTTTGGGGGGGGGGGGGGTCTCCCCTCTTCTTTTTTCTTCTTGGGGGGGGGGGGGGGGGGTTGGGGGGGGGGGGGGGGGGTGGGGTTTGGGGGGGGTTGGGAATGGGGGGGCCTGAAGAGTGAGATGGGTGGGGGGAGGGGGGGGGGGGTGGGGGGTGGGGGATCAGGAGTGAGCTGTGGGGGGGGGCTCTGGGGGGGGGAGGAGGGGGTGGGGGGGGGGGGGGGAGGGGGGGGGTAAGGGGGGGGGGGGGGGGGGGGGGGGAGGGGGTGGGGGGTGTGAATTTGGAGTGAAGTGAGTGTGGCTGACAGGGGAGTGAGTGAAATATGGGTGACTGTTGAGCATAAATAGGCTGCTGACTGGCAAGTGTTGTGAGTGCGGCTGAGTGCAGAGAGTGGTGAATGTGGCTATCTGATGAGTGCAGATGACTGAAGAGAGTATTGAGTGTAGTTGACTGGTGTGTGATATGAGTGCAGCTGACGATAGTGGCTGACTGGAGAGTCATTATTGTGGATGACTGGTGAGTGTAGCTGACTGGGGAGAGTGGTGTGTTTACTGATTGGAGAGAGTGGAGTGTGCAGCTGACTGGCAAGTCTAATGAGTTCGGCTGCCTGGAGAGTTTGGTGATAAATTCGGCTAACTGGACAATTTTTTGAGTGTGGCTAACTAGAGAATTTGTTGAGTGCAGCTGATTGGAGAGTGTTGTGAGTGCAGCTGATTGGAGAGAGTTGTGAGTGCAGCTGACTGAAGAGAGTGATGAGTGTGGTTTACTGAAGAATGGTGAGTGCAGCTTATTGGAGAGTTTGGTCAGTACGGCTGATTGGATAGGGACGTCAGTGTGGCGGACTGGAGAGTACAGATAACTTGTGCATGTGGATGACTGAGGAGAGTGGTGAGTGGCTGACTGGAGAGTACAGATAACTTGTGCATGACTGAGGAGAGTGGTGAGTGGCTGACTGGAGTGTGTTGAGTGTGACTGACTAGAAAGCGTTGTGATTGTGGCTGACTGGAGAATATGGTGAGTTCGACAGAGTGTGAAGTGAGTTGAGTGCGACTGACTTGCGAGTGAGGCGAGTGCGACTGACTGGTGATTGAGTAAATGCGACTGACTGGCGAGTGAGGTGAGTGCTTTCCTTCTTAGCCCCTCTTCCTTGTATTTTCTTTTCGACCCACGTTCTTGTGTTTCCATCCACGTTCTTGTGGATCTGGATGCTTTTGCAATTATTTGTCATCTTCATATATTAGGCTTTGTTCATCTGCAAACAGTACCTCATTTAGTGAGCTGTATTCCTCAACTCTTTATCTTGACTAAATGTTAATGACCCCAACTTCTATTCACAGTGAAATGTGAATAGCCACTCCATTTCCTTAAATTTTTTGTATCTTCTCAGCTTTTCTGTCTTCTTTGGAGTTTAGCTTCTCAAAACTCTTGGCCTAAATTTCCCCTTGCAATCATTTCCTTTTTCTCACTGTCCTTCTATTTCCTACATTACATTCTAAATGCTACTTTATATTTATATTTCAGAGTTTAGACATCAGAGGACTGAAATGGTACAAGATCTTGAATGTGAAAGTGATGACAAGAACCAAACAATTGCCAGTGGAACAAGAGATTACAAGAAGATGCAGGTGATGGATAGGACATCAAAGGATAGTACAAGATCACCAATGTAGAAGTGATTCAAGAACTAGACAAGGTAACTGTTTAGAAATTAAAAGGAAATATAAAGAGATTCACCCGTGTGTTACCGGGGCCCGAAAGGGGAGCAAAGAATAGTAACACTGTTCCCTTCCACGCATGTCGTAGAAAGCGACTAAGGAGGGTTGGGCATGGGGCTGGTTACCCGTCCTGTAAAAAATTTTAACCACAAAAACTTCAACAAATATAGAGATGAGAAGAAGACGATGGCGATGGATAGGACACACACTGAGGAAACCTGTTGATAGCATTACAAGGCAGTCCTTGTTCTGGAACCCCCAGGGCAAGAGAGGCAGAGGTAGACCAAGAAGCACATGGAGAAGAGAGCTGGAAACAGAGGTGAAAATGATGAGGAGAACGTGGAAAGAACTTGATGATGGCACATGACAGGAGGACTTGGCATGTGTTTGTTGAAGACCTATGCTCCTTTGGGAGTGGAGGGTTATGATGATAAAGAGATTGGGAGCCACGGTAGCACAGTGGTTAGTGCACTGGCTTCCTAGCTCCGTGGTCTACGGTTCAATCCCCAGTTGAGGGGGGATATTTTTAGACCACAAACGGCTCTAAGCTCAACCCAGCCTCAAGAATTGGGTACCAGAGCAACTTCTTGGAAGGTTAAGGCGGCTGGAGTGATGCTGACCACATCACCCCTAGTGTGCTGATGGTCGAGAAAATATGGGCCTAACACCATATTTCCAATATGCCTCCGTTGGCGTGGAAACAGGATATTTTACATTTACCTTATAAAGAGATTGACAGGAAGTCTGTTATAATAGGGTTAGACTTTTATAAGTGTGATTTTGCAGAATATAGGGTTTGAAATGATGACAAGATCACCAGTGTGGAACTGATAAGCAGAATCACACAAGGGCGTGTGGGACAAGAGATAAGAAGGTGCTGGTGATGGATAGGACACACACTGAGGAAACCTGTTGATAGCATTACAAGGCAGTCCTTGTTCTGGAATCCACAGGGAAAGAGAGGCAGAGGTAGACAAAAAAATACATGGAGAAGAGAACTGGATACAGAGGTGAGAATGATGAGGAAAACATGGAAAGAACTTGAGCGGATGGCATAGGAGAGGAAGAAGTAGCATGTGTTTGTTGAAGGCCTATGCTCCTCGAGGAGCTAAAGGGTATGGATTGATTGATTAATGCTGCTCAAATTAACATAGAATCATTTCTTGACAGGTTACTTATTAGCTATTTTATATAGTATTACAGCAGATATATCCTTATTGTATTGCCTTTCTGCACTTATATAGAGCACATATGGAAAGAGGTTAAGGACAAGGTCAGGGATGAGAACAGAAGTTGTGATACACCCAAGGAAAGTGGCAATAACATTACATTAATAGTATCACAATCACATTAATAGTATCACTTGGACATCACAGCCAAGGGTAAAGGTAGTCCCATAGCAGATACTTTTGTAGAGGAGTAAAGTGTTTGAGACTCCACTGCACTAGGTCAAGCTTTATGAGGTGGGTTTTCTGCCTTCCCTAACTGAAGAGCAGTGAGGTACTCCCTTACAGCTTGAGTAGACTGGAGTGTGATGCTACCAGGCTTAGAGCCTGGTAACTTTGGTCAGAGGGGCCAGCACTCTAACCACTCAGCCAGTCTGACACCCAAAGTTACAGCTAAGTAATCAAAAAGATGAGAAAAGTTGAATATACAACATAAAGATTTGTTTTGTTGTATACTGCAGCTGGAGCCAACACCAGATCCTTTGGATGACAAGGTCAAGGTTGAAATATCACATGATGTCCTTGACATCAAGGGAGATCCAGTAAGTTTTAAACAGTTTATTTCCATTGGTCAGATTGATGCTGTTATGTTTGTCAAAATTAGTAAAGTTCAGTTTTGGGATGTTACATTGATATGTTATTGATATTGTCACAGTGGTAGTATTGTTAGCATTAAGTTAGTTAATCATTTAGAGGAGAGTGAAGTTAACCAAATTGATAATTTTAGCCATTTTGGTGGTGGGACAAAAAAAGTAGTTCACTGTAGTAATATTTAGTCAGTCTTATTCTTCTTCTTCTTTTCCCCTTTTATTTTTTCCTTCTCATGGAGCCACCACTACAGCTGGTCCCCTTGGCAGGAAGCCTGCATCAACACATTTATGTGTTCTTGCAGACGTGGTTTCTGAAGCCATCTGTTTTCCACAGTGAGGTTGCCAGCCCCATGCACAACCTTCACTAGTTGACTTTTATGACATGCTTGATGGAGCATTGGGCCTATTTTTTTTGTCTCATTAGAAACCCCAGGGAAACATGAGGGAGGCGAGTCGATCATATTAGTACTGTTAAATTCATATTCTTTATGTTTTTAAGTTCAACATATTAATGAAAAGGCATGTGACAGTGTAGATGGAGAATCACTTTCGAAATTGAGGCTTTATGGAGAGTCTCTCTGAAGATGATTGACTTTAAAGAAAACTTATGAAGACATGACATCCAGAGTTCTTCATTAAGGAAAACTTACAGAACTATAAGATGTAGAATCATACACATATCTGTGCAGCAATATATTCACAGTTGAAGGGGCAGACAGTGATGCCAAAATAAGAATACAAAAAGCAAGAGGAGCTTTCGTTGCATTGGGAAACTTATGAAAATCAAGAGAAATAAGTCCAACACAAAGATAAGAATTTTCAACTCTAAATGTCAGTCAGTCCTATTGTATGGCTCTGAAATATGGAGAACAACAAAAACAACTAAAAAGCTAAGACTTTCATAAATGAGGGCTTGTGTAGAATAGGAGGATTGAAATGGTATGACATCAAAGGTCGGATGCAGTGGATCTCCAGCATCATATGTCTGTTGTCTTGATGGTGCACTCTGATAGACTCTTTCCTGCCCATCTCTTGATGTTATCTTCCTACTTACAGCAGTGACCTTGACCTGTATGTTTGCCTTCAACTTTTCCATAGACTCTTTCCTGCCCATCTCTTGATGTTATCTTCCTACTTACAGCAATGTCCTTGACCTGCATGTTTGCCTTCAACTTTTCCATAGACTCTTTCCTGCCCATCTCTTAATGTTATCTTCCTACTTACAGCAATGTCCTTGACCTGCATGTTTGCCTTCAACTTTTCCATAGACTCTTTCCTGCCCATCTCTTAATGTTATCTTCCTACTTACAGCAATGACCTTGACCTGTATGTTTGCCATCAACTCTTCCTTCCATTATGGTTTTTAACAAGGTCTTGTCTTTTTGTGTGGCCAAAATATTTGAGATGTCTAATTTTGATCTCCTTCATTAGTTCTTTTTATTCCTGGATTTTTAGGACCTCTTTATTTGTTTTCTTCTCTTTCCATGATGTGCCCCTTTCTTCTGTATACACACATCTCAAGGGCCTCAATTATTTTTTTTCAACTGTTTGTATCATCTAAACTATGCTGGCTTATTTTGACACTCAGTCATAACAATAAAACAATCCCTGCAACGGGGATCACATGGTGCACACGGACACTATTAGTCACATCAAATTCTAATCACAAAACTACTGAATAAACTCACTTAGAAACACACATGAACACAGCATTACTCCTCATGCCAATACACATCTAGGATCTACATCATCATCATCATCGACAAAACATGATACAGCATTGCTTCTTGCTCTACTAAATAACATTTGGGCTCTACATCATCATCAACAAAACATGACACAGCATTGCTTCTTGCATTACTAACATCTAGGCTCTACATCATCATCAACAAAACATGGCACAGCATTGCTTCTTGCATTACTAACATCTAGGCTCTACATCATCATCAACAAAACATGACACAGCATTGCTTCTTGCACTACTAAATAACATCTGGGCTCTACATCATCATCAACAAAACATGACACAGCATTGCTTCTTGCACTACTAAATAACATCTGGGCTCTACATCATCATCAACAAAACATGGCACAGCACAAATTTTTAAATATTTATGAGGATGGCCCTAACAGGACTCAAGGTTTTTTTTATTTTTCTAATAAATTCTCTCCTTTGTAATCTTCTGTCCAAACACTTTAGTTTAAAAAAAAAAATACCTATAAGGTAGTTTCATAGCAGAAACTGCTATAAGGGAGTGGTGTAACAGTTCGTCGCACTAGGTCCAGCTTTTTTAATGAGGTAACCAGTTTTCTTCCTTGTTGCCTTTGCCTTCCCTAACTCAAGAGCAGATTCAAGTACCCATTTACATCTGGGTAGGCTGGAGCATGGCACTACCAGGGTTTGATCCTGGGACCTGGCAATTATGCTGTGATAGGACGGTGCCCTAACCGCTTAACCAATCACATACTCCCAAACACTTTAAATTACCATATTTCTGACCATATAAGACATACTTTTTTTCCAGAAATTTAAAAAAACTACCTTCCATCTTATAATGTGATAATCGTTGCTGTCATAAACAAACATGTTATCTTTTATCATTTCAACTTTCAAATGTTTAAAATATTTTGGGTAATGATCAATCACCTATGTAATAAATTGCTTTTATTTAATAATAGTTCAGTAGTTTTATATGTGCAGTAAAATGCTTTTGTTTAAAAAGAAGAAAAGCAATATTAATTGTGCAATATAATAAATATTTTCCTATAGGTCACAAAAATACTGGAAACACAGAAGCCATCACTGAGAACCTGAGGTTATCTACCAACACACCACTTGTATCACGAGCCAGAATAAATATTCTTCATACTTCAGTGATAGCTTGCTATTCGAAGTGACTGGAAATATTAGCAGATGTTGGAAATCCCATCAATTAGAAACAAAGACTTCTCCATCTCTGACCCCCGTACTTCAATAGCTACAATAAAAGAAAAACATAAAAATCAAGACAGTCACAATGAAAAGATTTAGAAGTTCAGGATTCACTCTGCCATGAGATACCAAATTGGTGCCATCCCTAACAAGGTGACCCTTCTGGGTGGAAAGTAAACATGATATTGTTCAACATTTGACGTACCGGTTACCAAGAAAAACATTGCCGAATCTCCTATGCTTTAGAGGGAGCTGCATAAACCTGAATACTATTCATACTCCCATGCTTCAGAGGGAGCTGCTTGAAAACTGAAACATTGAAAAACCTATTGATAAAAATCAAGACTTCAACATGAATTACCAAGAAAAACATTGCCGAATCTCCTATGCTTTAGAGGGAGCTGCATAAACCTGAATACTATTCATACTCCCATGCTTCAGAGGGAGCTGCTTGAACCTGAACATTGCCAAATCTCCCATGCTTTGGATTCAGCTGAACTAACCTATCTACTATCGCCACCCCATACCTTGGAAGGAGCTGAACGAAATTGAATACTTTCGGCATCTTGTGCTTTACAGGGAGCTGACAGCACATACACTTAAACATACTTGCAACTTTTTTGGAACCATTAATGAGTACTGTCTAATAAACTGACTTTCACTAGTGTGTTTGGTGGAAGGATCTTAGACGCTTCAATAGCAACATCATTTTTAATTTAGATCGTGAATGACATTCTTACATTTAGCAGTGATTACACATTTGCAATTCCATGGACAGTGAAATTGCTTATTTTATGAATGATTAATTAGTGTTATACTTCCAGTGTGTGTTAGTTTACAAATTCTTAATAATTAATATCCCATGTGTTAGTTTAGTCCTCGGTTCTGGAACCAAGCCAGGAGGAAGACAGCTGATAGAAAAGTTGATGCTCTCTCTTATAAACCTCTACACCTCACGGTAGAAGAGGAACGACCAAGTAAGTAAGTGTTAGTTTATATTTCTTCACAACACACCCTTATCTTCCGACACCTCCATTTCACATATCGTTGTAGCATTGACATATTTATTCACATTGTCTGTCGTTATTTCATCCCTATTCACTAAATAGTTGTACCATTTTATCAGAGAGGGGTCAGAGTGGCTCAGAGATATGGCGTCTGCCTCGTATTCAAGAGGTACCGGGTCCGAATCAAAGTTGAGGTATTATAATTTATTGAACTATTTTTTTCAGAACCAGTGGTCCTAATTACGTCATTCTCTCTCTCCCCCCCCTCACTCATGGGTAGTGAGATCGGATGCCTAGCCTTCTCAGATACGGGCGAAAAAATAGGAGGTCCCACGTGCAAGTTGCGCATGTTAAAAACCCCACTGCAGTTGGAAATCGTAAGCCGCTGCCCTGGCAAAATTTAAAAATTAGGAAACCTACCCACATCAAAAATATTTATAGAATGTGTGATTCCTATACATATATACACACATTGGGATTCTCGCTGTGCTACAGAGTTCGTGCACTGCGCTGAGATCCTCCTTGTGTGATCTTAGGGAGGAGATTGGAGCACTCATGGCGTTGTCCATGTGCAATGAAGATAGTCCTTAAAAAAACCAAACCATTTCATCATGGGTATTTAATTTTTTAGTTTAATTGCTATCATAATTTAAAATCATCAACATACATTGTTCTAGTATCTTCTTTGATTATTGTTACCATTCGTTATTTATATTGTTTAATTTTTATTAGCTTTTCTTCCTCAACCGTTAATGTTTCTTTTTCTTGCAATCGCATCTTTGATGTTTACATTGTCAGATAAGTTCTCATGATGAACTTGACCGTTGTCTGGAGTTCCTCTTTAGCTCCATACAGCTTTGAGTTTAGTGTTGAGTCATTGGGCCAGTATATCTTTCTTAACTGGTCGTACAGAGGACAATCCTGTAGAACATGCTCAGCAGTTTGTTCGTTTAATCCACATGTGCCCAGTGTTGAAGCAGACGCGCGTAACTTGTACATGTGTTTATTCAGTTTGTTATACCCTGACTTGAGGCGAAAAATGGTGATCTATCCTGCCAGTCAAGAGTGTGGTAGTAATTCTGTTCTCGTCTGATAGTCTGGATAGCTCTCTTTTTCTCAAAGTATGTGATTTCGTTATCTTCTTGTTCACATTCTCCTCCATTTTTTGCAAGTTTATCTGCCTTTTCATTTCCGGGTACACCACAATGGGATGGTACCCACTAAAGTATGGTTCGCTTTTTGGCAGCTACCTTGCTTAGTTCATTTCTCGGATGTGGGATTTTACCACCCTTGAGAGCTTGCAGGACAGACAGTGCATCTGTGAGGATGACTCTAGAGCTTGAACCTCAGCTGTATAGTTGGAACAGAATTTTCCAGTGGGAATATGCCTAGTCTCATAGTTGTTGTCAGGATATGAAATAAAAGATACCGGCGCCTCCATTCTTTACAGCGTTTATTGCTGATCCATATGTGTAGGCATGTATCCATGAGTGTTCGGGATAGCTTTCTTTGATCATACTCAATGTAGCAGTTCGTTTTTGCAGATCATTTTACTCATATCCAATTGTGAGACCACTGATTTATATATTAATTTTTAGGGTACTGTATAAGGCGATCTTCAGCGGTGTTGTCTTCATGGATAGGTCTTCTTGATGCTGTCTTTTAAGTCTTTTTCTCTGATATTGGCATAGTTTTCATGGCTCTTGTAATGAGCCTGAGGGCTTGATTTTGCACCTTGTCCAATGACTGCAGATGTGAGTTAGCAGCTGATGACCATGCTGTTGAGCTGAACTCTTAATGTGATCTTGTTAGTCCATTATAAATCTTCTTTAGAGTTTGTTCAATAGGTACCTGCCAGTTTTCTGAGTATGCCCAGTCGTCTTTGGGCCTTTCCTTCTGCATTTTCAATATGCTTATTCCATTTAAGCTTTTGGTCAAATGTCACCCCAAGGTAAGTGGGGTAACTTTCTTTCTTGATCATTGTTGTCCCTAGGTGTATGTTAGCTGCTTTGTCCTTGGGAGAGAGGGAAACAGAGTTGTGGAGGTTTTTTCTGTGTTTATTGTGATAACCCATTTCTCTGCCCATGACATTAGCCTGTCTGCTGCCCGCTGCTTTCTATAATTTGCTGTGGTGATGTATTCATACACCAGAGTACTAGGTCATCTGCATATAAGGCAGCTTTCACTCCAGTAAATAAATATTAGACAAACATAAAGGTGAGTTTTCAGGGACTCGTAAGAAATAAAGAAGTAGAAAACTAGACAACAGAAAAACAACAGACGTGAGTGGCTTACCCAGGACTCGAACCCAGGACCTTCCGTGCAACAACCCCACCTAGCTATGCAAGCGAATCACACTATCCTCCCTGCCATCTAGGCATCACTTATATTTCTTCAAATTTCTAGATTATTTCTATCTAGATTATTATAATATCTAGATTATTATCTAGTGTTGCGGTGCATCTTATTATTATTATAGTTGGAGTAGACGTCTTGCTACTCTGACCAACTTTACCTAGGGGTAGAAAATGATAAACCCCGAACACAGCTATTCCAATCCAAATATTTGAATATCACCACCAAAGCAGAGTGGACAGTTAAACATTTATTCCCCTCAACACAGCTCCATCAGTATCAACTCAAATCCATTATAGCATATGGCATAATATGCATCTCTCGTCTTCCGTATGGTCCTGTATCATCAGAAAATAGTACACTGTCCCCGACAGTTTATTCATATAATATTTTATACAGTTCAGAGAAATACATACGTCCTTTTCTCATGCATAAATCTCGTACCCCTCACACAATGATCTTGAGGTACAGAAAAAGTTAACATGTAGGAATTTATTGCATAAATCCTATCTATTTCAGAAGCTCAAAACAACACACGGTCCACTCTGTTGAAAATACACCTCGCTCTCCTTTCTCCCCCGCCAGTCACCTGACTCAGGAGACCCTTGCCAAGCTTGTCGGCTTAGCGTAACTCACCTATCTTTTGCAGTGACCCATGTAAAAATAAACAAACACAGAGTCCCACTGAACTAAACTAAATATGTCACTCCTGTTATGAATTTTAATCATAACAGCCATCTTTCCACACCTTATCAAAGGCCTTCTTGAAGTCGACCCAGATCGTTAGGACATTTTTCTTCTCCTGGAAGGCATCTTGTACTATTTGAGACAAGTAGGTAACTTGATCTTCTATACTGTAGCATTCTCTAAATCCAGCTTGCTCCAGCACCAGGATCTGCTCAGACTCTAAATACCATTTCAATCTGTGGTTTACTATTCGCTCCATAGTTTTCCTAACACAGCTTGTGAGACTGATTGGCTGGTAACTTGCAGCCTTGGTCTTACATTTCCCTTTCTTTAGTATGGGTAAAGATTGACCACAGTCCACTGACTTACATTACGTCTCGAACTCTTCGTAATGCAAGAATCCACAGATGGTACTTACTGTTACAGGGGTTTTATTTCACTATTCTGCCAATTTCTGGAAGTAACAATAACCTGGCGGATTTGTTGTCCCGGAACTGTGCATGAGACATGAACAGTATTATCAAATGACATTTGTTTTAATTGTTAGAGCATTCATTGCTAATAATATTTATTATTTTATATAATATTTCCATATTAATCATATGTACTTCGATTCCGTACTTATACTTCGTCTCCACCACTCTCACACGTGCCACGAGTGTCACGTTTTGGATCGAGGGGGATGATGTTGAGGATTGTTGCATGGTTTGCGAGCATTTTGTTTTTAACTTGATTCGGATGGTCGCACCCTGCAACACCTCCACTAAATAGAATAATAGGGTACGCGTAAAACGTTGGATGACGCGTTAGGCCTAGTAACCAAAGGAGTCTTAGTGTAGCCTTCGGGCATATGACAGTGTTTTTGAATTATGTGGTAGAACCACTAACTAATATGTATAACCGTTGATGTAGTTGCTTTTAAAGCTAATGTAATAATATGTGTTTAAGGACCAGTGAGTCCAGAATTATATGAGGTGTTATGATTAAAACGCAATAATTCTTATACGTGATATTCGTGAAATACGAACGCAGAGTTAATGTATAATGGCTGTTATAGCCTGGCTAGTGATGCCAAACTGAGTTTATTATGTAGACTGAGTTTGGACGTGAATATTAGGCAGTGATCCTAATTAATAATGGAACAGTTAGCAGAAATGTATTAATGCTGCGTAACTATGATAATTGTGTCAAGCATTTGGATAAAGACAATAGACAATAATTATGACTGTAAAATAATAGATGCACTATTTCTGATGAACTGTACACTATGAACTGTGATGTGTCAAGTTTCCTCTAATGTGGAAAATATGTTACTGTCGATAACTCATGCTGTAAATATGGAGAATTATTAAATTATGTGTAAGTCATCAATACGAGACTTATTCTATGAAGTATGTTCAGAAAGTTCTAGTTCAGACTGTTATGTAAAATTGACCGTTGACCTTCAACGTATTGGTCAGAATAATACAACTCTGTCATATCAATAAGAAATTGAAAGAAATACTACAACAAAATGAAATATAAATACGTGATGAAGTTTATTGACTGAACGTTTATACTCAAATATCTGAAAATAGAAAATGAATCCACTGTTGCAGCATAAGACGATACTCAGTGAAAGACAGAAGAGAAGAAATAACATTGCATGATATGAAAGTACGAAATTACAATATTAGCCCACACAAGAAAAGAAAAGTCGGCAACAGTGATGTCTTCTCTCCATACTTGGGGTACCGTTCCTTTCACCCAGCTATGGTTAAATATTTCAAGCAGTTTTGTCTTTGCTGCTGAGCTCAGATTTATTAGCATTTCGTTGCTGATTTTGTCTGGGCTGGGTGACTTTTAGACCTTAAGCTTGGAAATAGCGTTCTGTAGTTCTCCTAGTGTGATGGGTTTCCTCACTGGGGCAGGAGTATCTGTCTGTCCCATGGTCGCCCGTATTTCTTTCCTTATCTCTCTCTGATAGATTATGTTAATGGTTAAGTTGCTTTCTGAACTGTATCATCTAGCAAACAGGTCTGCAGCTTGTTTTTTCACTGAGAATGTTGCCACCTTCATCCAATGTGATAGTCTGCCTAGGCGAAGAACTCTTTTCATTTAGAGATTTAACTAATCTCCAAAGTTTCTTGCCGTCTTTCTCAAGGTTCAGCGCTGCCGTTTTATTTCTCCAGCTTTTCCGTTTTTCTTCTAGCTTTGTTCTCTGAAACTCTGCTACAGAAGTATGCATCTGTTGAAGTCTTTTACCACTTCATTAATGTCTCTGTTCTGTACCTTGAGGTCAGACAGCAGCATATTCACTCAATACCTGAATAAACCCCGGTTGGCTTTTTTGTTATTCCATCTTGTAATGACTGGGCCTGTATTGAGAGTTACACTCTGGACAGTAAGAAAGATTGGGTGATGGTCGCTTCCTTCAAGTTGGTCTCCTACTTCTCTACTTATGATTCCAGATATATCTGGGGTGGCGAAGGCAAGATCTGGAGTTGGAAGTTGTGTGCCATCCTCTGGAGTAGATGGTAGGAGTATCTGTGGCAGTATTGACTCTTAAAGGATATAGGAGTGGTACCCATCTTGCCATTGTTCATCAACCTCTTCACCTCTGTGATCCAGATGGTTATAGCCCCAGCTCTGGGAGTGGGGCTATTAAAAACCTCCAACTTGCTACTAAAGTTGGGTGGCCTGGTCTATAATGTCTATTGTAATAGACGAGACTCAAGTGGTTTGTTGTTTGGACAAGTAATAGTCTTCAGGAGTTCTATTTCCCCATCTTGTCTACCTTTATCTGCAATACAACTAAATATTCTGCTCAACATCCATGTAGGTTTTCCTTGTGTGTGCATGAATAAAATTATTCCTTACAAGAGTAAGTACTCCTCCTTTTCTATCTTGTCTGTCGGATCTGAAGCATCGATATCCCCTTATTTTAAAGGTTGGATCTGCTTTCAAGTGAGTCTCTTGGATACAGCAAACACTGACTTGCTTCTCATACAAGATGTTTTCCAGCTCTTTTTTTTTGCTGTATCCAGCCTGCTTGCTGTTCACTCCCTCTGCATTCCAGTGCAATTATAACCATATCAAGTGAACAATTCCTGGGTTATTCCTTACCCCTCTCACCTGTTTTTAAATCCAATCACAACACCATCTGACAATCACCCCTTAACAAATACGTCTAGAACCAAATTACTAACAGTAACCATACTATACTTCCAAATTTCTTTACCCTTTTTAAAACAAACACCACTCATCCATTTCCCTATAATTACAACCTCTAAAAAAAATATAACATAACCCTATAATTACCCACCCCATACTTCCTCATCCCCCCTATCCAATACTTACTAAAATCCTATTTCTTCCTCATAAATCCACTTTAAACACGCACATATCTCCACCTCCATCCTATACATCTCCCAACCCCTCCTCATCTTACTCAAATTCCTCTCTACTTACTTTCCAATTTCCGTAAATTCTTTTCCCCAATTCATTCAAACAATCTTTAACCATCCAAAACTCACTACCTATCTCCCCATTTTCAATCTTACCAAACATCAACCCCCTTAACCACATTTAACATATCCCACCACCTCCATTCAAATAATTCACTAACCCACAAACCATTCCAAATATTCACCATTCCTCAAACCAATTCATACCCTACATTAATACCAATTCTCCACCATAACTTACCCCAAACAAAAAATCACTTTACCCTTCCCATAACCCAACAAACAATTATAAAAATAAAAACTACCAAATAAATATAACATAATAAAATAAATATTCAAAATTATATAATTTAAATTTAAAAAAAATAAATTTAAATTACTTATAAAAATTTCTAAATTTTTAAAACCTAATAATTAAATTTTAATAAAAAATAAATAAAATTTAAAAAAATAAACCAACAAATTACCAAAATCATAAATACAATTATCCTAAAAAAAATCCCTCTATATAATATATAATACTTATATATAAACATCAATCTAAAACAATCACATCTTAAAAATAACCCTACTACACATTCCAAATAATACAAAATATTAACAAAAACAAATAAAATATAACCCAACAATATAAAATAAACCAATATAAAATTGATTAATATTTTTATAACATATTTATTTCCAATATATTTTTTTTTTTAATATCAAAAAAATTTTTCAAATCAATATACCTTTAACAAATCAATAAATCAATTAAAATTATTATTTCTAATATTATAAAAAAAACATCAAAAACTTAATTAAATACTAAAACCATAAATTAAATCTATAACTCCAAATTAAAATAAAAAAATTAAAATTCCTAAATTAATACAAATATTACCTCAACAACCACTAAATCAATAATCTCATACCACTATCAAATATATAAAATAAATCTAACAATACAAATTTTAAAACAAATCACAACCATATTACTAATAAAAATACAACATTTAAAAAAATAATTAAACATCCCTTTCCTCATAATAACAACCTATCAATTAGTATACCATTAAAATCATAGAATCTTTAAAACATAAAATCAATAAACCCTAAAACCCAATAATTAACAATAAAATATTTTCAATAACAAACCCATCTCCATAACTTATAATAAAATTATGTTTTTATATACAATTTAAAATACACAAAAAATAAAAAAATCATATCAAAATAAATAATTTCAAAATATTCATCACCCAAAAACCCATCCAAACAAATCCATATTAAAAAATAACCAATCTTTATTTAATTAAATAAAACAATTCAAATTTAATACAAAATATTTTTAATCTAAATTTGTTTTACTTATAAATTAATCATAAAACATCAACCTATCCTTTATATAATAATTAAATCAAAATGTATACAAATACAATTCACAAATATTCACAAAACCAATCATTAACCCATCAAAAATATCAACATAACAAATTATAACAAAATTCAAAACCCCTAATTCTTAATTCCAAAAAACAACCCAATAAAATAAATTACCACTTCAAAAAACTACATAAATTCCCATCCAATTAACAATATCAAATAATTTGACAATTTTAATATCTCCAAAACTACCAAATTCACCAAAACCCCCAATAATAATCCAAATAAACTAAAACCCCTCTCTACTTAAACTAAAACCCATTCATTACTAATCATTAAAACAAAAAATTTTTACATTTCAAATTTTAAAATCAATCAACAAATTATAAAATAAATAAAAAATTAAAAACCTAAAATAAAATAAAAAAAAACAAAATAAAAAAAAAAAAAACACAAAAACAAAAACAAAAATAAAAAAAAACAAATAAAAAAAATTTATTAAAAATTACCTATCAAAATAAAATAATTTAAAAAATCCATAAAAAAAAAAACAAAAACAAAAAAAAACAAAAACCCAAAAAAAAAAAAAAACCAAAATAACAACTCTTAATCCCACAAAATAAAAACTAAAAATAAAAAAAAAAAACTTTCCTCCTAAACAATAAACACAAAAACAAAAAACCTAAATTCAATACCCCCAAACAACACTAAACCAAATCCAATAAAAAAAAAACTAAAATCTCTAAACTTATCTAAAAAAAAATCAACCAAAAATCACTCCATTACTAAAATTAAAAAAAAACAAAAAAAAAAATACCAAAAATAAAAAAAAAAAAAAAAACCCAATACTAAAATAAAAAACCAAAAAAAATAAACCAATCTCAACACCTAAAAACAAATACATTTCAATTCACTCAAAAAACAACAACTATAAATTCAATTATCCCTAATAAAAAAATAAAAAATATTACCCCCCCCCCTAAATCAAACCATTCAATTTAAACCTTTACTAAAATACAACCCCATAAAACCCACTTCAATCAAAATTCATAAAATAAACCATAATAAAAACTCAATACAAAAAAAAAAACCCAAAAAATCCATTCACTCAAAAAAATTAACATTAAAACCCACAAAAAAACACATACCCCAAACCAAAAACAATAACTAAAAATACAACAAAACTACATCTAACCAATATACTTTAAAAACCATTCAAATTTACAACCCCCCAAAATAACAACAAAAACTCAAAAAAACACCAACCAAACCAAAAAAACTATTAAAACACCCAAAACCAATATCACTCATAACACAAACAAAACACCCCCCCCTAAAAAAACAAAAATACAAAACCAAATCCACATTAAAACAAAAACTAACCCCAATTACCATCTAATCCTAAAAAAAACACCAAAAACAAACACTATCCACCCATCCAAAACCCCCAAAAAACCTAAACACCAAAAACCCCCAACCTAAACCAATCAAAAACATAAAACCAACAAAAACCAAAAAAATCAAAAAAAATAAACCAACCCAAAAACCCCAATCTAAAAATACTTACAAAAAAAAAACAACCACAAACTAAAAAAAACCCAAATACCCAAAAAACAAAAATCCAAAACACCCACCAAAAAAAACACTACCCATAAAAAAATACAACCCCCAAACTAAAAAAAAAAAAAAAAAAAAAACCATCAAAAAAAAAAAACCAACAAAAAAAAACAACCAACCCCCAAACCCAACCCCCAAACCAACCCCCCCAAAAAAAAACCCAAACCCCCCCCCCAAAAAAACCCACCCAAAACCCCAACACCCATAAACTAACCCAACCCCCCTAACACACCCCCTAAAAACAAAATTACCCACAATTCAACCAAAAACCAAAACCAACAACAAACCCCTAAAAACAACCAACAAACCAAAAAAACAAAAAACAACCCAACCCCCAAAAAACCCCCATATAACACCAAACCACACAACACCCCCAAACCCCCCCACCCCCCTTAACCCACCCCAAACAACAAAAACCCCAAAAAAAAAAAACACCAACCAAAACCCCCAACCAAACCAAACAAAAAAAAAATACACCCCAAATCAAAAAAACCCAAAACCCCCCCCAAAACACACCCCAAAAAAAAAACCCCCCCATACCCAAAACAACAACCCCCAAATTAAACACCCCAAAAAAAACCCCCAAAACCCCCCCACCCCCCAAACAACCCCCCCCCAAAAACCCCAATAACTAAACCCAACCAAAAACCCCAAAAAACCCAACCCAAAAAACAAACCCCCAACACCAAACCCAACCCAAAAAAAACCCAAAAAAAACCAAAACCCCAAAAAAATCCCCAAACCCCCCCCCCACAACAAACCTAAAACCCCCCATACCATTAAAAAAAAAAAAAAACACAAAAAAACCCAAACCACAACAAAAAAAAAAAAAACCCCCCCCCCCAAAAAACAAAACCCCCAAAAAAACCCAAAAAAAAACCCCCCACAACCACCCCAAAATCCAACCACCTAAAAACCTAAAACAAACCCCCATTACCAAAACCCCCCCCCCCCAAACCCCCCCCCAAAAAACAAAAAACAAAACAACCCCCCCCAAAAAAAAAAAACCCTACAAAAAAAAAACCCCCCAAAACCCCCCAAAAACCCATACAAACCCACAAAACCCCCACCACCCCAAACCCCCCACCCCCACAAAACCCAAAAAAAAACCTAAAAAAAAAACCCCCCAAACAAAATCAAACAAAAAACAAACCAAAAAAAACCCAAAAACCTACCAATCTACCCACACCCCCAAATTAACCCCCAAAAACCATACCCCCAAAAAAAAAAAAAAAACCAAAAAAAAAAACCCCCAAACCCAAAACCCCACCAAAAAATTAAACAAAAAAAAACCCCAAAACCCAAAACACCTTAAAAAAAAAAAAAAAAAAAAAAAACCAAACCCCACCCCAAAAAAAAAAAACCAAAAACATACCCCCCCAACCCAAACCCCCCCCCAAAAAAAAAAACCAAAAACCCAAAACCCCACAAAACCCCCATCACCACCCCCCCCCCACCCCCCAACAACCAAACCCCCAAAATCCCAAAACAACCAAACCACCCAAAAAAAAAAAAAAACCCAAAAAAAAAATAAAAAAACCCCAAAAAAAAAACCCCCAACAACACAAAACCAAAAAAAACCCCAAAAAAAAACCAACTACAACCACCATACCCATACCCCAAAACCAACAAAAAAACCCAAAAAAAAAAAAAAAACCCAACCCAAAAAAACCCCAAAAACAACCCCAATCCCCCCCAAAACCCCCAAAAAAAACCCACCCAAACCACTAAAAAAAAAACAAACCAACAAAAAAAACCCCAACCCCCAAAACCCCCCCCCCCCAAAAAAAACCCAAAACCCAAAAAAAACCCCACCCCCCCAACCACAAAAACAAACCCACCCTTTAACCCAAATAAAAAACCCCAAACCACCCAACAAACAAAAAAACAACCCCCCCACAAAAAAAAAAACAAACCATTCCAAAAAACCCCAAAACCAAAAACCACCCAACCAAAACCCAAACATCCCCCCCCCCCCCAACAAAACCCCCCACCAAAAAACCCCCAACCCCCCCACCAAATCCAAAACCAAAAAAAAAACCCCCCTACCAACCCCCCCCCAAAACCCCCCCCCCAAACCCCAACCCCCAACCAAACAACAAACCAAAACCCAACTACACCCCAAAAAAAAACCCAAAAAACCCCCCCAACCACCAAACCAAACCCCCCCACAAACCCCCATAAAATAAATAATTAAACCCCCCCCCCCCAAAAAAAAACCCCCCCCAAAATTCACCCCCAAAAAACCCCCATTAACAAATTCCCCCCCCCAACCAACCCCAACCCCAAAACAAAACAAACCCCAACAAAAAACCCCCCCCAACACCCAACATACCCCCCAAAAAAAAAAAACCCCAAACCAAACCAAAAACCCCCCAAAAAAAAAAACAAACCCAAACCCACCAACCCCCCAAACCCCAAAAAAACCCCCAACACAATCCAACAACCCAACCCAAACCCCCACCCCCCCCCAACCCCCAAAAACAAAAACCAAAACCCAACAAAACCCAACCCCCCAACCCAACCCCCCAAAACCAAAAAAAAAACCAAAAAAAAAACCCCCAAAAAACCTAAATTATACCAAAAAAACAACCTCAAAAAAACCAATAATCAAAAAAAAAAAAAAAAACCCCCCCCCACCCCCCCCAACAACCCCCACCCCCAAAAAAAAACCCAAACCCAAAAAAAAAAAAAACCCCCAAAAAACCACAAAAACAAACCCCACCCCAACCCAATACACCCCCCAAACCACAACACCCCCCAAAACCCCATCCTAAAAACAAAAAACAAAAAACCCAACAACAACCCCCCCCCCCCCCCAAACCATTACCCACCCAACCAAAAAAACCCCAAAACCCCCAAACCCCCCCCCCCCAAACCCCCCAAAAAACCCCAAAAAAAAACAATTCAAACCCAACCCCCAAAAATCCAACACCCATAACCCCAAAAAAATCCCCCCCAATCAAAACCCCCAAAAAAACCCACAAACCCAAAAAAAATCCAAACACCAAACCCACAAAAAAAAAAAACAACCAAAAAAACCCCCCCCCCAAACAACCCAAACCCCCCCAAAACAAAAAAAAACCAACCCCCAAACAAAAAACCCCCCCAACCCCCCCCCCCCAATAAAAAAAAAAAAAAACCAAAACCACAAACAAACCCCCCCAAATACTCACCCCCATAACAACCCCATAACACACCCCCCAATCACAACCCCCAACCCCCAAAAAACAAAACACCCCCCCCCCCCCAAACAAAACAAACCCCCCAAAAACCCCCCCCCAAAAACCCACCCCAACCCCCCAAACCAACCCCAAACCCCAACCCAAATAACCAAACCCAAAAAACCAAAAAACAAACAAACACCCCACCCCCCCAACCCCAAAACCCCCAACAACACCAAACCACAAAAAAAACCCAAACCATACCAAAAAAACCCCCCCCCCCCCCCCACAACCCAACCCAAACCCCACAACCCCAACCCCCAAAAAAAAACACAAACCAAAATAAAAAACAAAAAAACCAACAACCCTAAAACCCAAACTAAACAACCAAACCCCCCAACACTACCCCAACAAACTAAAAACCCCCCACAACCCCAACCCCCCCCCCCACCCCAAACCCCCAAAACAAAACAACTATCAAACCCCCCCCCCCCAAAAAAACCCAAACCCATAACAACCACAACATACCCACTAACCCACCAAAATACCCAAAACCAAAACCCCCCCCCAAACCAACTACCAAAATAATAAAACTAACCCCCCAAAAACACCCACCCAAACACCAACCAAAAAAAAAAAAAACCCCAAAAAACCCCAACCCCAAAAAAAAAACCCCCCCCCAAAAAAAATAACCAACCCACCAAACCCCCCCACATTAAAACACAAAACATACCCAAAAAACAAATAAAAACAATCCAAACAAACCCAACCACCCCCCAACCCACCTAAACCATACAACACCCAAATTTAACCCCCCAACCCCAAAAACACCCCCAACAAAAAAAAACCCAAAAATCAAAAAACCCCAAAAAACAAAATTACCAATAATAAAACAAAAAAAAAAACCCCCCAAAACATAACCACAAAACCACCCAACAACACCCCAAAAAAACCCCCCCCCCATCACCCCAAAAAAAAACCCAAAATTACCCCCAAAAAAAACAAAAAAACCAAACCCCCCCCAAAAAACCCCAAAAAAAAACAATCACCCCACACCCCAACCACAAAACCCCCCCAAACCCCCCCAACCCCCCCCCCCCCCAACCCCCAAAATCCCCAAAACAACCCCAACAACCCAACCCCCCCATATCAAACAACATAAACCCCCACAACCAAAAAAAAACCAAAAAAATCCAAAAAATTATCAAAAAAAACAAACCAAACCCAACCAACCCAAAAACCCCCCAAACCCAAACCCAAACAAACACAAAAACAACAAAACACCCCAACCCAACCCCAAAAAAAAAAAACAAACCCAAAAACACCCAACAAAACACCCAAAACCCCCAAAAAAACCCACCCAACCCAACCCCCCAAAAAAAAAAAAAAAAAACCCCTCCCCACAAACACAACCAAAACCACCCCCCCCATTACCCCCCCCCAAACAAAAACCCCCCCCCCCCCCCCAAAACCCCCCCCCCCAAAAAAAAAAAAAAAAAAAAAAACCCCACCCCCCAAAAACAAACCCAAATACCCCCAAACCAACCACACCACCACAAAAAAAAACCAAAAAAATACCACCCCCACCACCCCCCAAAAAAAACACAAAAAAACCCAAAAAAACCCCAAAAAACCAACCAAAAAAAAAAAAACACAACAACCAAAAAACAAAAAAAAAAACCCCCAAAATATTAAACCCACAAAAAAAAAACCCCCCCCACATTTACCAAAACCCCCCCCCCCAAACCCCCCCCCCCCCAAACCCCCAAAAAAAAACCCACCCCCAAACCAAAAACAAAACCCCCAACCCCCCCCAACCAAAAACCCCCCAAACAAACCCCAAAAATCCCAAAACCAAAAAAAAACCCCCCCCCCACCCCCCAAAAAAAACCAACCCCCCACCCCCCCCCCCAAAAAAAAAACCCAAAACCACAAAAATTAACACAAAAAAAAAAAAAAAAACCCCCAAAAAATAAAAAAAAAATCTAAAAACATACCCCACCACCAAACACAAAAAACACAACCAAAACAATAAAAACCCCCCCCCCCAACCCCAACCTAAAAAAAAAAAACCAAACAAAAAAAAAACCCC
The DNA here is from genome assembly GCA_024509875.1 of Oreohelix idahoensis. NCBI lineage: Eukaryota > Metazoa > Mollusca > Gastropoda > Stylommatophora > Oreohelicidae > Oreohelix > Oreohelix idahoensis. Next base: position 32,692 of record JAMPIV010021906.1, read on the forward strand.
ACCCCCAAAAAAAAAAAATACCATCAACCCCACCCCAAACAATCAAAACCCACACAAAACCACCTATCCCCCAAAACCCCAACAACCCAAAACCCCAATTCAAACCCAAACAACCCCAAAAAACCAAAAAAAAACAAAACAAAAAATCAACCCAAAACCCCCCAATAACCCATCAAAAAACCAAATAACCTACAACCAACCCCCCCCCATACCATCCAAAAAACCAACCCAACCCAACACCAAACCCCAACCCCCACCCCAACACAAAAAACCCCCCCCCCCCCAAACAAACCAAATCCCCAAAAAAAAAAAAAAATACCCAAAAAAACCCCCCCCCCATACAATACCCCCCCAAACCCCCCCAAAAACCCCCAAAAAAAACAATAAAACACCAAATCCCCCCAACCCCCCCCCCCCACCCAACAACCCAAAACAACCCCCCCCCCCCCCCCCAACCCCACCCAAAACCAAAAAAAAAAAAACCAATTAACCCCCCCCAAAAATAAAACATTCAAAAACCCCCCAAAAACCAAAAACCCAAAAAACCAAACCAACCAATCATAACCCCCAACCCCAAAAATAAACCCCCCCAAAAAACCCAAAAAAACCCCCCACAAACATCAACCCAACCCCCATCCCCCTAAAATACCCCCACAAACACCAAACAATCAAAAAAAAAAACCCCCCCAAAAACCATAAAACATTACCCAAAAACCAAAAACCCACCCCATCACAAACCCCCCCAAACCCCAAACCAAAAAAAACCCCCAAAACTAACAAAAAACCACAAAAAAAACCAAAATAAACCCACCAAACCCCCCCAATCAAAAAACCAAACCCAAAAAACCAACCCCCAAAATCCCCAAAAAAAAAAAAACCAAATAAAACTCAAAAAAACAAACAAAAAAAAAATCCCCAAAAAAACCCCCAAAAAAAACAAAAAACCCCAAATCACAACATAAAACCCCCCAAACATCCTAAACCCACAAAACAACCCCCCATCCCCCACACCCACAAAAAAACAAACCATACCCATAAAAACCACCTAACCCCCCCCCCAATCAACCCAACCAAACCCACAAAAAAACATACCCCCACCCCCAAAAATACCCCCAACCAAAAAACACCAAACATACCCACCAACAAACCCAAAAAAACAAACCCAAAAACCCACACCCCCCAAAATCAAACTAATACACCCAAAAAAAATATACAAAAAAAAAACCACAAAAAAACCAAAACCCCAAAAACCCCAAATCCCCCAAAAAAAACCCCCCCAAAAAAACCCTTCCAATCACCCCCCCCCCCAAACCCCCCCCCCACTCACCAACCCCCCTAAAAAACCCAAAACAACAAACCCCACACCCAAAACACCCAAAACCCCCCCCCCCACCCCTACCCCCAACCAAACCCCCCTACACCCCATACCCCCCAACAAAAAAAACCAACCCCACCCAAAAAAAAACCCACCCAAAAACACCAACACCCAAATACCCCCAAAAAAAACACCCCCCCCCCCAAAAAAAATAAAATAAACCCCCCCACCAACCCAACCCAAAAAAACCCAATACCCCATTTCCCCAAAAACCCCCCCCAAAAAACATAAAAAAAAAACCAAAAAAAAAAAACAAACCCAACACCCCAACCCCTAACCACCCCCCAAAAAAAAAAACAAACCCCCAACAAAAAAAAAAAAACCCATTCCCCCCCCCCCCCACCAACATCAAACCCCCCCCCCCCCCCAAACAAAACCCAAAAACCCCCCCCCCAAAAAAACAAATTACCAAAAACAACAAATACAACCACCAAAAACCCACCTAAAACCCCCCAAAAAACAACAACAACTCAATAAACAAATTAACAACACCCCCAAAAACCCCCAACACCCCAAAAAAATATACCCCACCCCATAAAAAAAACCCCCCCCCCAATTCAACACCCCCATATTTAAAAAACCCCCAAAACCCAAAATCACCCAAAAAAAAAAAAAAAACCCCCCCCCCCCCCCCCCCACCAAACCCCCCCCAACAAAAACAACATATCCCAAACCCCAATCCACCCCCCCCAACAACCCACCCCAACCCCCACCCCCATCCCAAACCCCCCAAACCCCCCAAAACCCCCACTCAACAAAAAACCCAAACCAAAAATAAAAAACCCCCCAAAAATATAAAAAAAAACCAACACCCCCCAAAAAACAAAATACAAACAAAACCCCAAACCCACCAACCCCACACCCAACCCCCCCAACAAATCCAAAACACCAAAAAACTAACCCAACCTACCCCCCCCCCCCCAAACCCAAAAACCCCAAAAAACCCCCCAAAAAAACAAAACACACCCCAAATATACCCCACAAACCCACCAAATAACCCCCAAACCAAAAAAAAACAAAACAAACCCAAAAACCCACCAAAAACCCAAAACCCCATTCAAAATAAAACCCCCCCAATCTAAACTACCCCCAAAAAAAAAAAAACCCCCCAAATAATACCCCCACCAATTACCCCCCCCCCAAAAACAACCCCCCCAAACAACACCAAAAAAAAAACAAAACCCCCCCCCCCAAAAAAAAAAAAAAAACCCCCCCCCACCCCCCCCCCAAAAACCAACAAAATTTCAAAACCCAATCAACCCCCAAAAAAAACAAACCCACCCCCCCCAAATCAACCCCAAAAAAACCCCAACAAACCCCAAAAACCCCCCCCCCACCCCACCCACAACCCCCCAACATACCCCAACCACCAACATTAACCCAACCCAACAAACCCAACCCTACCCCCCCCCCCAACCCCAAAAAACCCATTCCCCCAAAAAACACCACCCCCAACAAAAAAAACCCCCCCAAAAAAAAACCCCCAAAAAAAACACCCCCCAACCCCCCCCCAAACCCAACCCAACAAAAAAAACCCCAAAAACAACAATCTATTACCACCCACCCCCCCCAAAAAAAAAAAAAACAACCCCCAAAAAAACCACAACCCCCACCCCCCAAAAAATACAAAAACCACCCCAAAAAAAAAAAAAAAAACCAAAAACCAAAAAAAAAACAAAAAAAAAAGAGAAAAAAAAAAAACCCCCCCCCCCCCAAAACCACAACCAACAACCCCTACCAAAAAACAAAAAAAAAACCCCAACAAACCACCCAAACCCCACCCACCAAAACCACAAAACCAAAAAAAAAAAAACCCCCCCCAAAACCAACAACCCCCCCCAAACCCCCCCCAACAACCCCAAAACCAAAAACCCCAAAAAAAACCCAAAAAAACCCAAAAAACAACAAAAAACACAAAAAAAAAACACAAAAAACAAAACACAAAAAAAATAACCCCCCAAAAACCCCCCCCCCCAAACCCAACAAAAAAAAACACAAACCCAAAAAACCACAACCCCCCCCCAAAAAAACCCCCCCCACCACCCAAAAAAACCCCAAAACCCCCACAACCCCCCAAACCCCAATAACCCCCCCCAATTCCCCCAAAACAACCAACCCCAAAACCCCAAATCAAAACCACCCTAAACCCCCAAATCCCAAAAAAAAAACCCCAAAAAACAAACACCTCAAACAACCCAAAAACAAAACCAAAAAAAACCCAAAACCCCCCCAAAACCCCCCCAATCCAACCCCCATACAACCCAAAATCCCCAACCATACCAAAAAACCCAAAAAAACCCACCCCCCCAACCCTAACCCCACCAAACCCCCCCCACAACAAACCCCAACCCCAAAATCAAAAAAAAAAAACCCAAACCAACCCCCCCAAAAAAACCCCCCCCCCAAAAAACCCCCCCAAAAAAAAAAAACCCCCCTAACAACCACAAACACACCCCAAACCACAAACCAAACAAAACCCAACCAAAAAACCCAAAAACAATACCCCCCCAAACCCAAAAACCACCCCTAACTTAACCATAACCCCCCCCAAAAAACAAAAAAAAAACCCATACCCCCCACAAAAACCCCAAAAAAAAAACTAAAACCCCCCCCAACCCCCCACCAAAAATCCACCCCTTACCCCAAACCTTCCACCCCCAACCCACACCACCCTACCCAAACCAACAACCACCCCCCAACCCCCAAAAACCCCCCAAAAACCCAAAAAAAAAAACCCCCCCCCCCCCCCCCCCCCCACCCCCCCCACACTATACCCCCCATACAAAATACCCCAAAACCAACCCCACCCCCCCACACAAATAACCCCCAAAACCCCCCCCCCAAAACCCAAAAAAACCCCCCACCCCCCCACCCCATAAAACCCCCCATTCACACCAACCCCCAACCCCACCCCCCAAACCCCCAATAACCCAAACCCCCTTAACCCCCCAAACAAAACCCACCAACCCCACAACAAAAAAACCCCCCCCCCCCCAAAAAAAAAAACCACCAAACCCCCCTCACAAACCAAAACCCACAAAAAATAAAACCATTTAAAAACCCCAACCAACCCAACCCCCCCCCAAAACCCCCACCCACCCAAAAATAACCCACCCAACCCAAACCCCCCCCCCCCCCAAAAAAACACCAACCCCCAACCCAACAAACCCCCCCCCCACCCCCCCCCCACCCCCCTTACAAAACAACAACAAAACCACAAAAAAACAAAAACCCCAAAAACTAAACACAACAAAAAACCCCCACCCCCAAAAAAAACCCCCCCCCCCAAAAAAAACCATAAACCCCACCAAAAACAAAAATCAAAAAACAAACCCCCCCCCCCCAACACCCCCCCAACCCCCCCCCCCCATACCCAAAAAAACACCAACCCCCCCAACAACACCCCCCCCCAACCAATACAATACCAACAAACCACACAATAAACAACACACCCACCCCCACAAAACCCACCAATCAAACCCAACACAATCACCCACACCCCCATACAACCCCCATAAAAACCCCCCCAACAACCCCCCCAAATAAAAAAATTCCCACAATATCCCCCAAACAAAACCCCACCCCAACCCACCCCCAACACACATCCCCCCCAAAACCCCCCCCCCCCCACACAAAACCCCAATAAAAACCCCCCCAACAACACAAAACCCCTAAAAAAACCCCAAAAAAAAAAAAAACCCACCCCCCCACAAAAAAATCAAAACCCAAACCACTTACCCCCCCCCCCCCCCCAAACCAACACCCCCCCCAAAAACCTAAACCCCACAACACCACCCACAAATTACCACCCCCCCCCCCCCCCCCAACCACCCCAAACCACTATCCCCCACACCCCATAAAACCCAAAACCCCAAAAACAACCAAAACCACAAAAAACCCAAACACAACAACCCAAACCAAACCCCAAAACCCATCCCCAAACAAAAACCCCCCCCCAACAACCCCAACCCCCCCCAAACCCAAACCCCCAAACAACCCCACCCCCCCCCAAAACAACCCCCCCCAACCAAAAAAAAAACAAACCCCAAAAACCCAAAAACCCCCCCCCCATACCCCCCCCCCCCCCCCCCCCAACCCCCCAATCAACCCCAACACAATAATCAAAAAAAAAAAAAAAAAAACCAAAAAAACCAATCAAACCCAAAACCCCCAAACCCCCCCCCCCCCAAAAAAAAAAAACCCCCCACCCCCCCCCCCCCCCCCCCCAAAACACCCCCCAAAAAAAAACCCCCCACCCCCCCAAAAACCCCCCCCCCCCCCCCCCCCCCCCCCCCCCCCCCAAAACCCCCCACCCAATTACCAAAAAACCCCCAAAAAAAACCTACCCCCCCCCCAACCCACCCACCCCCCCAACCCAAAAAAAAAAAAAAACCCCCCAACAAAATCACCCACAACCAACAACCCCCCCCAAAACCCCCAAACCCCCAAAACCCAATAACCCCAACCCCACACCACATCTACAAACACCCCCCCCCCCCCAAAACCCCCCCCACACCAAATAAAAAAACCCCCAAAAAACCCCCCCTAAAATTCACCCCCAAACCCCCCCCCCCCCCCCCCCCCCAATAACCCCACACCCCCAAAACCCCAACCCCCCACAAAACCCCCACCCCCAACTACCCCCACAACCCCCCCCCAACCCCCCACAACCCCCCCCACAAAAACCCCCACCCCCCCCCCCCCCAAACCCCCCCCCACACCCCCCCAAACAAACCCAAACCCCCCCCCCCCCAACCCAACCCCCCCCACCCCCCCCCAAATCACTAAAAAAAAAACCCCCCCAAAAAACCCCCCCCCCCAACACCCCAACCCCCCCAAATCTAAACCCCCACTTACCCCCACCCCCCCCCCCCCCCCACCCCCCCCCCCCCCCATCACCCCCCCACCACCCCCCCCCCCCCCCCCCCCCCCCCCCCCCCCCCCCCCCCCCCAACCCCCCCCCCCCCCCCCCCCCCCCCCCAAACCCCCCCAAAAACCAACCCCCCAACACCCCCCCCCCCCCCACACCCACCCCCCAAACCAAACACCCCCCAAACCCACCCTAAAACAAAACCCCCCCATACCCCCCCCCCAACCAAACCCCCCCCCCCCCAAACACCCCCCCACACCCCACCCAACCCCCCCCCCCCCCCCCCCAACATACCCACCCCCCCCCCCCCCCCCAACCCCCCCCCCCCCAACCCCCCCACCCAACCACCAAAACCCCAACCCAAAAACATACCCCCCCCCCCCCCCCCCAAACCCCCCCCCCCCCCCCCCCCCCCCCCCACCCCCCCCCCCCCCCCACCCAACCCCCCCCCAAAAAAACACCCCCCCCCCCCCCCTACCCTCCCCCCCCAAACAAAAAAAAAAAAAACCCCCCCCAACCCCAACCCCCCCCCCCCCCCCAAAAACCCCCCAAAAAACCAACCCCCCCAATACCCCCTACCCCAAAAACAAACCCCCCCAACCCCCCCCCCCCCCCCCCCAACCCCCCCCCCCCCCCCCAAACACACACCACCAACAACCCCCCCCCACCCCCCCAAACCCAACCCACCCCCCCCCATAAAAAACAAAACAAACCCCCCCCCCCAACCCCCCCCCCCCCCAACCACCCCCCCCCACCCCACAAAACTTCCCCCCCCCTCTACACCCAACCCCCCAACCCCCCCCCCCCCCCCACAACCAAAAAAACCACAAACCCCACCACAAAACCCCCCCCACTTAAAAACCCCCCAAAACCCCCCAAAAAACAAACCACCCCACCCCCCTAAACACAACAACCCCCCCACCACAACCCCCCCCCCCACAAACCCCCCCTAACAAACAAAAAAAACCCAAACACCCCAAACCCACAAAAAAAAAAAAACAACAACCCCCAAACCCCCCCAAAAAAAAACCCCCCCCACCCCCCCCAACCCCCCAAACCCCAAAAACCCCCAACCCCCCCCCCAAAAAACAAAAAAAACCCCCATCAAACACCCAACACAAAAACCCCCCCCCCCCCCCACCCCCCCCACCAACCCAACAAACCAATCCCCACCAACCCCAAAAACCCCCCCACACCCCCAAAAACACAAAACTTTAAACCTTCATACCAACAATCACCCCCCCCCAAAAAAAAACAACAACCCCAAAACCCCAAAATCAAACCCAACCCATCCCATACCCACAATAACCAAAACTCACACCCTAACACCCCCAACAAAAACCACCAAAACCATAAATAACTCATACCCCCCATCCCAATAATCCTTCATCCAAAAAAAACCATCCCCCCCCCCAAACTCCCCCCAACCCCAATAAAACCCCCCAAATCACCCCAAACCCCCCACAAACCCTACCCCCAACCAAACCCCATTACCAACAACAAAAAAACCACTTCCAAACACCCCTTAACAACACCCATATAATAACTAACAAACACAAACCCAAAAATACCAACAAAAAAACCCCACCACCCCACAATAACCCCACCCAACATCTCCCCAAACCAAATTCAAAAAACAATAAACCCCCCACCCTTTTCCCCCACCTAAAAACCCCCCCCCCCCCCCCCCCTACAACCCAATAAAACCCACCCCCAACCCAACCCCCACCCAAACTCCCCACCAACACCAAAACCAACCAACACACATCCCCCTTAAAATACACCCCCAACCCCAACATAAAACCTCCACCCCCCCCCCACCAAACCCTCCCCCCAAAATCCAACCCACCCCCCCCAAACCCCCCACCCCCCAAATACAATCCCAACAACCCCAAAACCACACTCCCCCCCCCCCCAACCCCCAACCCCCCCCCCCCCCCCCAAACACTCAACAACAAAACCCCCACTACCAAAAAACCCCTAACCCACCCCTATTCTACCCCCAACCCTCCCAAAACCCCCCCCCCCAACCAAACCCCCCCCCCACCCAACCCTAACAATATTTCCCAAATTCCCCCCCCCCCCCCCCCCCCAACACCAACCCCACCCCAACCCCAACACCTCAAACCAAAACCCAACCCAACTACAAAACACCATATAAACAAAATCCCCCCCTAAACCCCCCCCCCCAACACCCCCCCCCCACCCCCCCCACCCCCCCCACCCCCCCCCCCAACCCCTCCCCCCCCCCCACCCCCTCCCAAACCCCCCCCCCCCCCCCCCCCCCCCCCCCCCCCCCCCCCCCCCCCCCCCCCCCAATACCCCCCCCCCCCACCAAAACAACACCCCCATCCACATACTAACCCCACACTAAACAAAAATACATCCCAACATAAAATTAATTTACACTCCTAATATCAAAATAAACCCCCTACAAATATTAATACAAACATAAAAAACCCCCCCTACTTTCCAATCAAAAAAATATCCCCAAAACAACCTACACATTTCCACCTATATCAAAACATAACCTCTAATTTCCTCCCAAACCTACTACCAATATCAATCTAACCCCCTTACTACAAACAACCCAAAAACCCAATCACATTTCACCTATCAATCCATCACTTAATAATAACGTCCTGATATATAACAGCCCCCTCTCACCTCCATTCTTCCCTACTCCTACCCATTCTAATTCATCTATACAATTTAAATATACCCTTAACCAAAACACTTATTCAATGTCAATACCCTCATTAAAAATTAACAACTTATAACATCCTTAACATACACCACATCAACATTTCCTGTATATCTTGTCTATACACCTCAACTCCAAACCCTAACCTAATCTACAACTAAACAATTTAACTTATACCACCTACCCCCATAAACTCCAATACCACATCCACATTTTAAACCCATGTCCTAACTAACTCTCTCTTAAAAAAACAAAATTTTACCATAACCATATCAAGACTCATAATACCAATATCTTACACCATACCACTTAAAACTCCACTATCCACCTATATAATACCCTAAAATTATCCATTTCCTATTCCAAAAATCCACTTAAATAAATATTCAAATAATTTTACTATTCATACCCCATTACTACTCACAATAACAATCTTCTTACCTGTTTTTGTTAAACCCAAATACAAAAATAAATCCCTAATCTATAACTTTCCTCCAATCTAAACTAAACACCCCATAACTTACCAAAACATACCTCTTAAAACCATATTCTAAATCTCACATCTTACACAAACAATATCATAATTCACAAATCTATTCTCTCCCTTAACCTTTCACAATACAATATCATCTCAATATACTCTTCCACTATCAACACCTATTATACCTCAATCCAAACCTTATCTCTCCTACCTACAACAAAACAACTTCAACATCCACAATAATAACAATAATCACACAAAACTTTCCCTATCTTCCATCCCATACTTTAAACTCATATTATAACAAAACCTCATAAACCATATATATTCAATTTGCTAACCATTAACCATATCCCAACTATCCCCAACTCAAAACCATATCACATTTCCACCAATTCCAATTTCCTATATCACCTCATAATATTAATCACAAACACAAAATACACCCCTCATTTTTCATTCAACATTCAATTTTAACAAAAACTCTATTCCTCAAAAATACTATATTTTACTTCCACTCAAATTCCTCTTAATCTCTCTCCCTTTATGATCAAATAAACCCTAACATTTCAATAGTCTTACTGCACATAATCTCTCTTTATCACAATACTGTTCTCAAATTACATTCTCCATCACCCTCCATACTTTCCATAATACATACTTTCCTATTTAATACATCAAATCCACTTATCTCTTTACAAACATACATACTCCCTATTCCGTTTATATCTGTAATTTATACAATCCCTACTGAACCAACCAATCAATAGTATCATAACCTCTTCTAAAATAAAATTTCCCTCTCATCTCATAAATCCATTATAATGTAGTACAATCCTCACTCATCTACCCAAAAATCCCACTCCTTTTTATAATTATACATCCCTCTAAACATACAAACACCTATCTTATTATCTAAAATTAACTCTTTTTACTCTCCACCAATCTTTATTATTTAAATAATTATTAAACATATAGTTTTTTTATAGTTTACTTAACTCTTTTTTTTTTTTTTTCAATTTGTTTTTTTTTTTTATTTTTTTTTTTATTCTTTTTTTTTTATATTTTAATCTAATTGTTCGTTTGATCTGTGTTCATTTGTTGATGTTTTACTCGCTGTAAATCTGATTGTTGTGTTTTCTGTCTATGATGTTAGATTCTGCACGTTTCTTTTTTTTTTTTTTTTTTTTTTTTTTTAGTGCTTTTCTTTTTTTCTTTATATGATTTATATTCTTTTTTTTTATTTTATTTTTTTTTCTTTTTCTTTTTTCTTTTTATAATTTTTTCTTCGACATGGACTCAGATATTTGTTTGTGATTCATTACCAGATATTTTATTTCGCATCATTATTTCATTTTCTTTGTGTACTCTATGTTGTAGTCATTCGATTTTGTAGCGCTACTCTATTTACCCGTTCTTTTTTGAATGTCCTTTGCTTGAATATTATCAGTATGTTTTGAATGTGTTCGTTTATCTTTTTATCTTTTTTAAGATTATCATGTATTTTTGTTTTATCTTTGTTTATGATGTCTACGTTATTTACTCAGTTGTTCGATTAATGTTTCTTTTGACAATTATTTTTTAAATTACTTAATTGTAATACTAAGTGGATGTGTCTACATGTTTAGTTGTAGATAGGGCGATTTTTTTTTTTATGTAGTCATATATGTTTACTCAAATTCATAGAATCTTCTGCCACTTAATTTTAGTTTGTATTTTTTTATTTTTTTTTTTTTTTTTATTATTTTTTTTTTATTTAGTCTGCCTTTTACTCGAGTTATTTTTTTCGCTTTCTTTTTTTTTTTTCTCTTTTTATTTGTCTCTTTAGAGCTTTATTTCTTTTATCTTATCTTTTCTTTTTTTATTTTTTATTCTATTGTTTTTCTCATTTTATTTTTAGTTTTACTTGACGTTTATTATTTTATTTTTATTCGGCGTATTTCTTTTCTAGAAGACTATTTTTTTTTCTTTTTTTTTCGCGATGTTTTTTTGTAGATCGTATTCTTTTTTAGACACCATTTGTCTTTTTTTTCTATTTTTAGGAGGCAGGCTGTCAGGGCATTTTTTCTCTTCTCTTAGCCCTGTTGGGACGACTTTTTTTTGACAGTTTGTATTGTTGTCTTGATAGTCTAGCTTATTTTTTTTTTCGTCATGTAGTAATACCGTTTTACTGTTTCCATTTCGCTTATGATTATTCTTGTCCTATGTTTTTATGTTTATATTTTAGATGTTGTTTTCCATCGTTGTGTATGTTGCTTACTTCGTGGGCTCTTTGTTTTGTGATATTCGAAATTCATATACTCTTTTCTTGTCGCGATTTTTGACCATTTTTTTTTTTTTTTTTTTTTCTTCTTTATTTTTTTTTTATTTTTTTTCTCTCTATTTATATTTTGAGATTGGTTTTTTTTTATCTACTCCTTCGTCTTTTTTTTTTTCTATTTTTTTTAGCTGTATGTCTACTTTATCTTATTGGTGTATTTATATTTTTTTTCAGTTAATAATTCTTATTGTCGTTCTGATATATATATTCGTTTTCACTTTTTTTTTTTCATTTTTTATTTTCTTTTACTATCTTTTTCTTTCTTTTTGTTAAATTTTTTTTTTTTTATTTTTTTTTTTTTTTTTATTTTTTTTTTTCTTCAGTCTTTTTTTTTTTTATGTATCTGTAGAGATATTAGTTCTGATTCGTGATTATGACATGTTTTTTTTCGTTTTTTCTTTTTTTTTTTTTTCTTTTTTTATTATTTTTTTTAGTTTTCATTTTTTTTTTATTATTATTTGTGCATAATGTCTGTTTGCGTTTGAATTTGTTTGTACCTTTAGTTGCCTTCAATTTTGCTTGTTGTCTCTTGTATATATTTATTATTAATTTTATATGCTATTATATGCATATTAACTTGTAATCTAATTTAATTAATTTTTTCTGAAATTTAAGGGTATATGGGGAATTGCATAATTAATGCAGTGATTAATTTCCAAGAAAGTAGGCACTACATAGTATGCCTAGATGCTAGGGCATATATATATATAATAAATATATGTGACAACAAAAATTAATCTTAATATGCTAAACCGTATGAGGTAATAGGACCTCATTGAGTAATAATTATTAAATATACTTTTATTGGTACAATAGAAGTGGACGTTAGGTACGATTGAACATTATTCTAGTACTAAGGAATTATACGCCAACATAATTGGACATTGAAAATTAATAGTGGTTGAATAATAATTACAATTATATTTTAACAGATATCATAACTAATGTATTTGATATAGTATTAATTAGATTACAATATTGTTACTAATATTGTTATTAGGTGAACTTAATCATTAAGTTCAATACTATGTGTTGTTATATAGAATATTCTAAGTTGGTAAGTATATAATTATTGAAGCTATATTGACTATTTAATCGTAATTATCAATAATTATACAGTTAAAGTCAAAATGCATACTATTGACCATTCGTTAGATTGGTCGTGATTTGGTTATAAATATCAGAATTCGTCAGTTTGCTGAATAGAACGCGAAAAATATGAAAGAAAGGAGAAGTGAAATAAGGCTGCATTAAAAGAAGAGGAAGAGGAACAAAAGGCAGCATTAAGAAAGAGGAAGCTGAATTTGAGGAAGAAGCAAATTGCCAAGGTAAATAGGTGAGAGAGATTGCTAACGTGAAAGAGAGAGCAAAGGAATCTAGGCAGGAAGAAGGAATAATTGAAACGGAGAAAGGAAATTATTTTACAACCAGCAATGGAATTGGCGCGTATTAAAAATTGGAGACAGCAAGATTACAAGCACAGTGCTGATGGCAAACAGAATTAATAACGCACAAATGTATATCAGGCCACTATACACTTTACAACTTTAAACTACCAATTTTCACTTGAAGTCGACGACTTTTCGTTCCTGGAGTTTGAACAGATTGCAAAAAAAACCATTGCTGAAGAGTCATGGGTACTAAGTTAAATGAATTCTTGGTTGGGAACCACTGACAGTTTAAAAATGATGACCTTAATAGTAAAAAAGGTGCTATTAAGTCTTGCTTTAGAAGATTTATGGAGAGAGAGGGAATGGGTAGGTGGAATAGATGGGGGTTGAAAGGAATTTTACTGAATCTCAGGTGTGAAATTAAGGAGTAAATATAGCGATTTAGTGTGAATGGACATGTTAACAGTACGTGATATGTTAAGTTAGTCAAAAATTATATTGAAAGGATTAGTGAATGGGCCAGATTCGAGATTAAGGTATGAATGTCAGAAAGCCAATCCAGTTGTATGCATTCAATGGTTGAGGAGGTAACCAGGTCATTATGGATAGAGTCACGCGATTGATTGTCTTTGAATGACTGTTCGAGACACGATATGCAGACCGTTTTATAGATCTGGGGAGATTAAAAGGTTACATTTTAATAGTAGAGCGTATTTTTAGTTATGGCTATTTTCTCTTATTATTCTTTATTTTGTATGATATATTTTTTTATTTATATTTTTTATTAGCTATTTGTTTAATTTAGAAATCACAATGTTATATTTCGAGGGTAGTTTATTTTGGTTTCGTTTTTTAGTTTATGAGTTAGCATGAGGTAGATCCGGCGGGGATAGTCATTTTTTGTTCAGCACGCGTTACAAATGAGGAATTTGACATCAATTATAATCGGTATTCACATGTTCGGGAAGAAGTTTTTATTTATTAGTTTTTGTTTATAGCTTCATGTTTTTTTAGGAAGGCCTTGAGGGTAGATAGACTATTTTTATTGTTTGTGTTCGTAGACGAGATAATTTTTTTGATTTTTTTTCAAAAACGATGTAACAATATCATCGGGGAAATGTTCATGTATACCAACCTGATGATTTTTTTAGGAGTGTATGTACAGAGTAATATACCCTATAGCTCAAGTGCCATTGAAAATAGAGACATTAGAATGATAATATGTGCATGAAATGTATTAATTATATTTGTGGCAAAATAGAAAAAATTATTGCCAGCAGATAAAGCAATTTATTTCAGTAAGAAAGCTAGAAAAGAAGAAAAGTGCTTGTTTAATCTGCGGTACATATTAGATAACACATGTAAGGTTCTTGCATAGTTCAACGATGGAACAGTTATACTATTTTTAATATAGGGGAATTAGTTAGAATGGGATCAAAAGTTTCCGGTTTCAGTATTGATTGGGATTCGGAGATGAAAACGATTAGAGTAACGAACAAAACATTTTAATCACAAGTTCGATTGTTGAGTACATATCCATGGTGTGCACGGTATAACTGGGAATATGATTCGTATTGCATGGACGTTTTGGTATGGATACAAATAGGATGAGTTTTATACCCCACAGCTTTTATACTATATGTAAAATGAAGTACTTTTTCAACAGGAATGTTAATGAAAGTATATGTAATGCTATAGGAAATACAAATGGAATTTATAGCTGATTTTGATGGTTTGGTGCGGTTACCTACACGGGCATGTAAAATGATGGATCCAAAAGGTTATGATTAACGTGCAGATTGTATAGATTATAATGATGAATGAGATAAGAGAAACTTATTTATATGCACTGGGAAAGAAAGTGACGACTAGAATGCACGTGACTCAACTGGATCGGGTGAGAGAAGTTGATCGCCATATATGAATGGGATGCAGGCTACTGGATAGTACCAAGAGGATGTGTTGTAGGGTCAATTCACTATTGAGAGGGAAACATTTGAATGTGTTTTTCTAAACTTTAGAAAAAGAGGATATAATATTTTAAAACAAATTTTTTACGTTGGCTTGATTAAAGTTGACAATTATGCCTCATTGTAATAATAACAAACATTGTTTTTGTTATTAAAAATGGCATATTTGATTAGGAATTGTTTTCATTGATTCCCAAAATCACAAATGGAAAAAACAAGTTATTGGTCCCCATTATTACTTTCTGGAGACGGTACTTAACATTCCTTTCAAAAATGGGGGCACACATGACTCCAACTAATTTTGTTGTGCTGGGACATATTTTGGGGGATAGTACTATGAGATTATACTTTGTCGAACACGTGATATTGGTAATGTTTTGACTTAATTTTCATTTCTTTTTTGGACCAGGGGGGTCAGGTGCTAGCGCTAATGGAGGATAGTTTTCGCTGTATGTACGTTCCTGTATGTTACTTTACATTGCCAAGAAGTGGAATTGACGTGTGTAATAGGCTCAAGTTTATTTCTATCATCACGGTGGGAGTGGCCTATTCTGGCGGGCGGGCTATCAGGCTACTTGAGCTGAGATAAATCTCTTGACTAAGAGGGGAACTCTTTTGGGACAAGATTGGGCAATTTAGTTAGGTAAGGGACCATTATTTGGTCCACAGTTGGCTACCAAATCCGGCCAGACCAGGAGGGGGCAGAAATTGGATAGATTCGTCCATTACTCTTACGGTGCATTGATTTTGATTTGAAACACGGATTGGCCTGTAGGAAGATTAGCTATCCCCATTTAAAGGTGAGCCTACTCCACTGTACCCACAGATGTAGAGCTGATTGTGACACTACAAAATATCTCATTCTTTTTAAGAGAATTAGGGATTTCCTAGAAAAAAAAGAATTTTTTTTATCTAGGACAGACCCATGGGGTTCACAGTTTATATCTGACCACCATTGAAAAAGGAAGTCATCTTGAAATAAACTTAGTAGGGAAGCGCAGGGGGGGGACTGATTGATTTTAGGAATTTAAGTAGTATATTTATCTCGATGGAGTTGAGGTAGTAATGGTGCGAGTTGAGACGGTGTTTTGAAAGTACTTAACCGTACACTAAAAAGAAAACAACTACTACATTAAGGTTATGCTAAGCTGTGACTCAGACATTGGATGTAGGACAAGAGCACTCCAGGCCTGTTCTATTTGCTATATCGGGTAAGGTTTTATCCGCATGATAACAAACTGGCTTCTCTCCCTTTGATTAGTTTTTTGGTGTGCTACCCAAGAAGTACTTGGGGTCCTATGGGACTAATACTCTAAAAGCTTTATAGTAATTGAGAACGAGATTTTGACCTCAGGACACTCAGTTCATCTTACGAGGTACGTGATTAATCTTCTGGAAAAGAACATTATTGAGTCTTGCACGGTTCAGTTGGCCCAAGAAGCTTTATTCTTCGAATTAGGCTGCAAAAGACTTAGGGCTATCGGATCGTCTCAAAATGAAGTTTATGTCTCGATGGTGTGATTTACGCTACACAATTATTCCTAGGCGCAAGAGGCTATTTTGGTCCTGTGTATTACATTACTTCGGGATGACAGGCGGTACGATGGGCCATTATTAATTATTGTACGTTAATTTTTGTTATCTTTGGAACGTTCCAAATGCGGTACCTTGAGGGAGGATTATAGTCTCAGATTGATAACAATTAACAATTTCGCTGAATGTCGATCCTTGGTATGGTCTTAAGATAATCATTGATAAAAATAATTCCGACGGACTTTCATGTCTTATCTTAGTTATCAGGGATGGTGACAACAAGCAGATTTTCATAACTACACGGCATTTCTTGAATATTGGAACACTTTATCAAGTCATTTTGAACCATAGTTGGTACTTGTCAAGTTTGTGAATGTCTAAAATCAACTCTTTGATGGATTGTTGCCACCACAGTATCGCGCATTTGTCTTTATATGAAACTTAGTATCTGTCATCTAGGCACTAAGGAAGTGAAATTTCTTTTCCTGGAGGACTTACAGTTACCTTTATTTACCTTGTGTACCAGTAGTTCATAGCCCTACTGAAATCTTGGCGGGATGTAGAATGTATCGCATTCTGTTCATAGCGGTTAATGATCCGCAACAGCTGTTAGGTCGTCTCAACAGATTTGTTAATCTATATTACTAATACATTATCAAGATGTGATTGACCGAGCTTCGTCCGGTGTCGCACGGATCAGCCGGCCTATCAGTCATGACATTACTCTCGATAATGACTGTAGCTTTTTCTACACCTTATTGTGTACATGTTATCTATTCTGTTCCTTTACATTTCCTTGCTAAAACATACTAAGATGGAACTGCGTTGAACAGATATGTTGTCTCTGGGAATACTATTGAAATAGACTTAGTAATTCGCCATTCTCTTCTCCAAAATGTTTTATGAATGTCGGAAGAAAGGACAATAACATATAGACTATGTTGTAGACTTTTATAGAAAATTAAATGCTAAGGACTATAGTTGACAGCGAACACCACATCCACTTATCGACGAGCTTACTACCACGCCTTCTATCCAACGCAACTATATTTAGTAAGATAGACTTAACTAAAGGTTATTGGCAGATACCACTGACCGAAAAGGCTAAGTACTACACCGCATTTTCCACTCCACAAGGTCTATACCAGTGGAATGTGATGCCTTTTGGGCTTGTTACTGCGCCAGCTACCTTCATTCGCCTGATGCGACAAATTTTATCAGGTAGACCAGACGTTATTACATATATTGACGACATATGCTTGTTTAGTTCGTCGTTTGAGGAACATGTTTCGGGACTTAGACATGTTTTTGACACTCTAAGGAATTATCATCTAACTGCTAAACCTACAAAGGTGCAAATCGCGTGTAATGAGATAACCTTTTTGGGACATATCATTGGATCGGGATATATCCGAACGTTACCTAGTACAGTCTCAAAATTCTAAACATAGCAGTTCCTCAGACGAAGAAACAGGTCAGGAGTTTGTTAGGACTTGTTCAATATTACAGTAGATTCATACCAAACTTGTCATCCATCACGGCTGTATTGTCTTCATTGTTAAAAAAGATATGCCGGTGAAGGTGACATGGACTGGTACATGCAATGAAACTTTCAACAAAATTATAAATTTGTTCTCACATGAACCAATTTTAAGACTTCCCGATGCTTCCAAAAGATTTTTCTTACGAACAGATGCTAGTAACTACGGCATTGGTGCATGCCTGCTCCAGAACCATGACGGCATTCTACACCCCACCTTATATATATCAAGAAAGCTGAAGCCGGCTGAAAACAAAGTACTCCAACAGTTGACAAGGAAACTTTTGGTCTCGGTGATCTGGGCAATAACGAAGCTTGAGAAAGTATTTCTCACTCGGTGCCCCTTTTACCATTACAGACGGACCAAGTGCGGTAGCATTCCTTGCGTCGATTCCAACCACCATAAAGCCAAAAACTTGCCAGATATTCAATCATCCTACAGCCATTCGAGTTCCCCATTGAACACATACCTGGCACTGAAAGTTGTGTGGCAGATGCGTTGTCACGTAATCCTATTGACGACGAATAATCAACATTGACACTCTTAAACTACATCAATCAGAACTACATTGGATTGAACGAAGTATCAACTATAAAGGAACTAACCTTGCCTTCAATTCAAACTTTATAAACACTATATGCATCACAGAATTGAACGACAAGACAATCAAGGTATATATAACTTACATTCGAACTTCGTATAAATATCCATAAACGATAAACGAATATCATTGAACAGTCATGGAATAATATCTGACGGAAAGTAGAAATGATTAGCCTATGGACTCTTAATGCAACGATAAAGTTATAAATGACATTTATATACGAGGTGGACATGTGAACACTTTGGCCTAAAATGAATTCATCAGGATCAAGACTACGGATGGATCATCATATCCTATACTAATTAATTAGTTAACTTAACTTCTTAATTGAATTATTATCAATAAAATGAAATGTGAGAAAAATTGGAAATGAAAGAACAAAAAAAAGAAAAAAGAAGAACGAAATACTAAAAAAGAAGAAATTATGAAAAAAGAGAAAATAAATCTCACACAAGTATTAGATTAATAATTTTTTTTTTTAATGTACCTATACAGTATTTAGTTAGTTAAGTTAGTTAGTTATTATTCCCTAACACTTAACCACCCACACAAATAAAGTAAAACTTATATTCGAATTTCTTTCTATTTCTTCTCACTTATTTTGTCTTTTCTTCTCTCATAACATCGCGTTACATTAGAATCTTAATAATTTAACTCTTAGTTTAATTATTAATTTAATTTTAATTAGTCAAATTAATTCCTATATGACATTCTAATACGACAGACCTTACTTTCAGTTAAGTTTCTCATTCACTATTAACATTTGGGACATTTTATTTAGTTGAGATTATGATAGTATAATATTGATATATAATGTGATTTATGAATTAGATGCCTATACAAATAGTTAGTTTGTGGGATTTCTACAGGAGAACACGACTGATATCAACACGGTTCTACTCAGACAACTCTGATTCGTCGGACATATGTCACAATTGTGTTTTAAATTTTTGTTCAAAAAATGTATTTAAGTCGGATAGTAGATATTGAAATAAAAAATTAATCGATTTTTTTTTTCCCCGTGTACATGGGAATTGTTACGGTATATTGAATATTAACCCGTCTGCTAAAGGTTACCAGGACGCTGCAATTATAAATGGTTAAAGACATTTAATATATCTGCGATTAGATGTTTTCAATTAATGTACGCTTTATTACACGTTCGATTATGCGTGTATTGCGTTGTTTAGGACACAGTCCCGGTAACTAAGAAACGTCTACCCTTTTACACTTGACTACGTCAAGCAGTTAGGACGCGTTTATGGACTTACCTTCCAATGTTGGGCATGGTTATTGCCATACAAGATATATTTTTATGCAAGTACGGACATGGGTCAGTCCGTTGCTATTACGCGAAGATTTGAAATGATTAAAGGTAATTACGAAGTGAAAATTAAGGAAGGTATGAATACAGTCCAGAGTATTATGATTTTTGCAGAAGACTCATAGACCTCACTGAGCGCCGTTGGAAAACCCCAAACCGCGCCGTGCATACAGCTATGGACAATCTGCATACTGTAATTTGTGTTGTGACAAGCAACTAAGGTAAGGTTATGTCAGTGGTCACATCAAGCCTATCTCAGGCTTATCTCTTATAACCAAATCTATTTCTCTCATAATGTTGGAGGTCTGTTACATGCTTATTTCATATAACCACATCTATGTCTCTCATAAAGTTGGCAGTCTATCTCAGGCTTATTTCATATAACCACATCTATGTCTCTCATAAAGTTGGCAGTCTATCTCAGGCTTATTTCATATAACCACATCTATGTCTCTCATAAAGTTGGCAGTCTATCTCAGGCTTATTTCATACAACCACATCTATGTCTCTCATAAAGTTGGTGGTCTATCTCAGGCTTATTTCATACAACCACATCTATGTCTCTCATAAAGTTGGTGGTCTATCTCAGGCTTATTTCATACAACCACATCTATGTCTCTCATAAAGTTGGCAGTCTATCTCAGGCTTATTTCATACAACCACATCTATGTCTCTCATAAAGTTGGCAGTCTATCTCAGGCTTATTTCATACAACCACATCTATGTCTCTCATAAAGTTGGCAGTCTATCTCAGGCTTATTTCATACAATCACATCTATGTCTCTCATAAAGTTGGCAGTCTATCTCAGGCTTCTCTCATATAACTACATCTATTTCTCTCAATGCTGGCAGACTGTCTCATACTTCTATCATTGCCATATACTCGTAGTTTCTCTCCCTCAGACACGTCAGGGTTGGCCAGGCCATACTGTCAGCCTGTTCCTTTCGTACAGCCGATATTCTTGGAGGACATGTCTACTGTTTGCACATTATCTCCCGTACATCGACATGTCTGTCTACCCTCAATTTATTATTTCTTTAACAGATGGTATTTGAGTTTGTAGTGTTCGGTTCTCAGTCTGAAAGTGATATCTTCTTGGTAAGGAAGGGTACGCTTCTGTTATATGCGACTGGGTGTTTTCTATGCCACTTTTCTTTGAAGTTATTTCCGATTGTTCCTCTTATCTCATCCTATAAGCTCCTACCTTCAGTTTGAATTCTACTACCTCCTTCTTTGGCAAGTCTATCTTTGGCAATACTTATTTCCCAATTTGGGCAGGAAACAACTGTACTTTCACCTTGCTGAGTTCATAGCCATTTCCAATTATATTTAACGTATATATTATTTAACGTATAAGCACAATTGTGATTGTCCCTATTTATATTTGATTTGACAAATGTGATGCCACTTTCTCATATCGGCGGTTGTTCATATTATTTGGAATTGAAAACAATATATATCCTAATTATAACCCATCAGAGGTTGAACGGGATATTTTTTTTTTTCAGTAATTTAAAAAAAAAAAATTTCCCATTAGTGATTCTGGCAGGCAGGTCAATTCTATCATTTTTGTGGTTCTTCAGGGCAGCTATACTGAAAGGGAATTAGACACGAACACAATCTTGGCTTTAGCATTTTCCCAATTTTCAACTGATGGTTACTGCTGCTTTTAGTGCTCCTGTGTCAGCTCTGAAGTTGTTTTAAATTCTTTTTTTTTTTTTTTTTTTTTAAGTGGCCACCGAGATATGAATAATTTACTGTGTCTCCTTAGCAACAATACGTTAAAATGACAAGGTTGCCAGCCACAATTTTATATTAGTCACTTCTTATTCTATGTTTGAAGTACTAGTAGCCCTATACTGTGTTTCCTTAGCGACACCCAGAAACTAAACAGGAAGCTGCTGTAGTAGTTCAGTGTATGTCTCCTCTAGCATTTACTTTGTAACTCTTCTCACTAATCCAGATTTGTATGGGTCCATTCTGTGGCTGCATGTTTTTTTAATGCATTTCATAGCTATCCATTCAGCTGCTTTTTATTGTCACCACTTCTGTTACTGTTATTATTGTTCAGAATCAACATCATTGCACTCGGGGCAAACCCACAGATGTGCAGTCTCCCTCGGCAAATGTCCGACGATGTCTTCATCTTCTTGGATCCTTAGCCCTGACTGACAAAGCAGTCAGTGGCCATTACGCCTAGTGGCATCTTGTAGGGTAGCAGCAAACTGTCCCCATTTTGCTCTGACGGTGGCAATCCTTTGTGCCGTGCCCCAACTCTGGTTCATGCTTTGCATCTCAGCCTCCACTGTTCTCCGCCAGGCTGTTTTTGGTCTGCCTCTCTTTTGCCATCCTTCTGGAGTACATAACATAGCAGCTCTAGTGATGGTGTCAGGGTCCCTTCTGAGGACATGGTCAACGGTATAAATGCTGATTATTCCTGCAGCATGCTAGTTTAACACGCCTGACCCATACTCTCATACGTCCATCCCTGACAGTTTTATGTTTGATGAAAAATTTCGACAGTATGAGTCAAATTGATTTATCGATAGCAGTGTCGTACTCTAACAGGCGATCATTGATTGTCATCATCACTCCCTTATTCATATCCAATGTCCTCAATTTTTTTCATCACTTCAAATATAGTCAATCATCGAGTTTTGCATCTCTTTCCTCCCACGGTGGGAATATGATGCTTATCATTAAGAAATCTTGTCTCTGTCTTCCACTCCCTGTAGGCCTTCAACAAATCATAACCCTCCAGTGCCATCATCCAAACGTTCTCCTCAATCATTTTCACCTCTGTTTCCAGCTCTCCTCCACGTGCATAGGCCCTTCAAACAAAAAAAACACTGTTTACAACAAACACATGCCAAGTCCTCCTGTCACGTGCCATCATCTCAAGTTCTTTCCACGTTCTCCTCATCATTTTCACCTCTGTTTCCAGCTCTCTTCTCCATGTGCTTCTTGGTCTACCTCTGCCTCTCTTGCCCTGGGGGTTCCAGAACAAAAACTGCCTTGTAATGCTATCAACAGGTTTCCTCAGTGTGTGTTCTATCCATCGCCATCGTCTTCTTCTCATCTCTTGTTCCACTGGCACTTGTCTAGTTCTTGTCATCAGTTCCACATTGGTAACCTTGTCATACCATTTTAATCCCTCTATTCTACGCAAGCACCCATTTATGAAAGTCTGTAGCTTTTTAGTTGTTGTCTTTGTTGTTATCCATGTCTCAGAGCCATACAATAGGACTGACTTGACATTTGAGTTGAAGATTCTTATTTTCGTGTTGGATCCGATTTCTCTTGATCTCCATATATTTCCCAATGCATTGAAAGCTCTTCTTGCCTTTTGTATTTTTATTTTGATATCGCTGTCTGTCCCTCCAACGTTGTCTATATTGCTGCCAAGATATGTGTACGATTCTACATCTTGTATTGGTGTTTCTTCAAGTTCAACCCTGTTATCATTACCTGCATTTATTCTCATTATTTTTGTCTTTTCCCTGTGTATTTTCAGACCCAATTGCTGTGACCTCTCATCGAGTGTTTTCAATTTGTCCTGCATCTGATTACGGTTATGGGACAGAAGAGCCAAGTCATCAGCAAAATCCAGATCATCCAACTGCTTAGTCAGAGTCCACTGGATTCTATGTGCAGTCTGGTATAATGAAGGCAAGTCATTATGCCTTGTCAACCGACCAGCTTATCTTAAGTCTACCCTGGCTACACCCTTTCAATCTCATGGGGTAAGAAAACAAACATACCCTATACTGCTTATATAGTGATGTTAATTTTATGGGACTGTTGTCAAATGTACTCAAAAATGAACATCGCTGATGGAATATCCTGGCTATATCTTTTCAACTTTCTGGAGTGAGACAAGATACGAGGGGCGTTCAGAAAGTAATGCACCACATCGTTTTTCTCAGGAGCTGTTTATCCAAAAAGCATGAAATTTGTACACAATATACATGGATATGTCATGTAAACATCGGTATTATTCAACATAATCCCCATCAACGTGTACGGCTTTATGCCAGCGCGAAACAAGTGCATGTATTCCTAGCCCGTACCAGATTTTTTCTTGATCATGTAGCCATTTCTTCGCTGCATGAACCACTCCATCATCTTCAAACCTTGTCCCACGGAGTGCATCTTTAAGTGGATCAAATAGATGAAAATCAGAGGGTGCCAAATCGGAACTATAGGGTGGATGGGGTAGTACAGTCCAACCCAATTTGATGATTGCTTCCCGTGTTGCCAGGCTTGTGTGAGGTCGCGCATTGTCGTGAAAGAGAAGCAGGTCTGCTGGATTCTTGTGCGGCCGAACTCTGCGAAAACGTTGATTGAGTTTTTTCAATGTCTTAATGTAAGCTTGCGAATTGATTGTCTCTCCTCTTGGCATAACGTCCACAAGAATCCCACCTTCAATGTCCCAGAAGACAGTGATCATGACCTTTCCAGCTGAAGGAATTGTCTTGAATTTCTTTCTTCGTGGTGATTGCGGATGATGCCACTCCATTGACTGTCTTTTTGTCTCAGGTTCAAAATGATGTGCCCAGGTTTCGTCACCTGTAACGATCTTAGCCAAAAAGTTCTCTCCATCAGCATTGAAACGCTCCAACAATTCAGAAGAAACTGCTTTCCTTCGCAATCGGTGGTCATTTGTGAGACTTTGAGGAACACATCTTGCGCAAACCTTAGATTGGAAAATCCGAGAGTTTTTATAACTGCATTTGCACTACCAATGCTGACTGACAGCTGTAAGGCCAATTGTTGAGTAGTGATTCGCCTATCAGTAAGAATAATGCCCTCAGCGCATTTCAACACTTCTGCTTTGGTGGCTGTGGCAGGACGTTCACAGCGCGGCCGATCAAGCAGCTCCGTATCTCCACTTCCTGATTCTTTGATTCTCTGAACCCAGCGACTGACTGTACTCCTGTCGACTGCAAAACTTCCATACACATCACACAGACGCTTGTGAATGTTCACAACAGTTTCCCTCTCTGCAACGAGAAATTCTATCACAATTCGCTGTTTATAACGCAAGCTGCTAACACGCTCCATTTCAACGGTTTAGGGCAGCCGTATTATTTGGCCGGTTGCGGTGCAATTTGGTGCACACAATTGGCACATGCCATATTTGACGTGTGCACATTTTTATGCTTCTATCTTCATTATTAGCTGAGAAAAACGATGTGGTGAAAAACGATTGTGGTGTATTACTTTCTGAACGCCCCTCGTATATCATAGTAACAATTCTCCAGACCTAATGGTCTTTTATATTTGGACATGCGCCCTAATATAACCAACTAGGTTGAACGAGACGTGCCTCGCCAAAACGAGGCAAAGTTTTATTTAAAAAAAAAAAGAGACATCACCCCTGCTGTTCACTTTAATGGGACTTGTGTCAAATCTTCTCAAACTGAGGACCACTCATAGTAAGCCACAGACAATGGTCAACAAACACCGAGGGATATTTAAAAATATAACGAAAGATGAGAACAAAGGACAGACAGTCTTCTTCTTGACGTACTATTGCTAGTGGCGTAATAATCATGCATCTCCACAACTACCCATCCCCTGTACTGTTTACCAATTCCGTTTTTTTTACTTCTGTCCATACCATGATATCAAACTATCCAATATCTTCTCTCTTTGTTGTCCATCTATCTCTTTTTCCTGTAATCGTTCCTATTGTCACAATATATTATAGTCAACTTCTCATATCATGCCCAACTATTTCCTCCCAATGTGTCGATTCAGGACTGTATAAGGGACAAAGGGGCTGTGGTTTCCCCTTACGTTCCGTCAGTTTGGCAGACGAAATAAAAGTGAATGTATAGACCTACTTGATATTGGATGGCGTAACAAGCACGCTAACCATTTGTTCACATTAACACACTTGACCCAGCAACACAGCACAACACAGAATCAAGAAACTTTCAACAATGGACACATACTGGTAGTAACAAACTGTTAACATACAAACACTTAAGTAAAACAAACTGTTAACACACAAACACTGAAGTAAAACAAACTGTTAACACACAAACACTGAAGTAAAACAAACTGTTAACACACAAACACTGAAGTAAAACAAACTGTTAAAATAAATTAAATAAACAAACTGTTAACATCAGAGCACAACACTAAATTAAGAAACTGTTAACAACAGAAATAAAATATATATTTTTTTTTTTAAACTTAGAAAAAAAATATTTATTAAATAATAAACTGTTAACAACAGAAAAAATATTTATTAAAAAATAAACTGTTAACAACAGAAAAAATATATGCTAAAAATAAATTCTTAACAAAACAAAAATATATTTTTAAAAACTTTTAACAGAACAAATATATATATCAAAAAAGAAATTGTTAACAAAAAAAATTATATTTAAAAAAAAACTGTTAACAGAAAAAATATATGTTAAAAAGAAACTGTTAACAGAAAAAAATGTATATATTAAAAAAATAAACTCTTACCAGGATACACGCACTGAAACATAAAAACTGTTAACAACAGAGCACAATGTAACAAAGATTTTGAATGTTTGTGGGAAGAAGGCTAGCCCAAATGTTTCTAGCTATAAAATTCTTTCTTTTCCTGCCTCAACACCTAGAGACGTACATAGATTTCAGTTTGTTAAAAATGCAAGAACAGAGCAACAACACCACAAAACAAACTGTTAACAAACATAAAAGAAGTTTAACACACTATTAAGACCAGGATGAACATAGAAATAGCATGACAAAATATGAAAAACATACCGCCAGAATGAAAATAAAACAAATGACAAATTTGATTTAAAAAAAATAAGCCAGTGGAACTTCGAAATAAAAATCATATTTTACACCAAAAATGCACCATTAATCTTTTTTCTTTGGCCTTCTGATCACAGGGAAATATCAAAGTTAATATTTGAAAATAAAAATTTTCCCCAAAATTGGAAAGCAAGGTCTTACTCTTACAATAAAAACAAATATACTGAAGCACATTAAAAACGCACCACTATTATATATACTGATGCCGAGAAGCTGGCAAAAAAAAGTGTGGGAATGGATTTTCCCCGTGTTTGCCATGCGGTAGAGAGCGAATGGCTGCTGGAATGGAAAGTGCAAGATTCAACCCATGGGTGTGTGTACAGCCTACATGAAAACGATGAAAGTTACACGTGCAACACGATTCTCAACAGCTATGACCCTGAAAATGTGTAAGCGTTGTGGCAGTATACTCGGTATAAAAAAGCCGTTGAGACAAAACACCCAGTACATGTTCTTGAAATGCCACGACTATCTGAAAACGACCGCCAACGAGCCATTGGTATGTTGGAGACCGGAATGAGCTCGCGGGCCATTGCCAGAAGGATGAATTGTCACCACAGCACGATTGTACGTCTCAATGAACGTTACGGAACCACTGGCAGTGCCCGGGATAGACTTCGGAGTGGCCAACCACGAGTTACTACCCCTGCGCAAGATCGTCATATTGTGCTGAGTCGCTTAAGGAATTGACTCTCCCGGCAAGTCAAACAGCAAAAGCAATAGTGGGTAGACATGGACAAGTCTCTCGAATGACAGTCATACGACGACTCAGAGATACAGGCCTTACTGCAAGACGACCTTATGTTGGGCCAAACTTGACTCACAGACATCGTCAGCAGCGCCTGCAATGGGCAGAGCAACATATCAGATGGACTAGACTGCAGTTGAATGCTGTCCTATTCACAGACGAGAACAGATTCAACATATCCTTTGCAGATGGACGTATGCGGATTTAGCGACTGTGTGAAGAGCGCTTTGCAGATTGCTGTGTCAACCGATTTCGAGGTGGCAGTATTCACATTTGGGGAGGATTCAGTTTTCACCATCGCTTGCCTCTTCACGTCTTCCGTGGAAATGTTAATGCTGTGACATATCGAGATGAGGTTCTGGATGCACTGGTTGCTCCTGCGTTCACAATTTATCCAGACTTGCAGCTTCTCCAGCAGGATAACGCACGTGCATTTTTTTGTATTTTTGGTTTTCTCCCTTGCCTGCACAGAATGCAATGAATTTCATAACAATCAAATGTACAAATTAATGACCAGCATGGATTCATAGAAAAATGAATAAAGATTCCAAATATGTAAACTTGTACACACTTATATTTACATTTCACACTCTGTTCCTGGATTATACAGGTGGTGCGTTTTTAATGTGCTTCAGTATATAAATAACATGTTGAGACAACTGTGTTTGTATTTCATTGCAGTGCTTGCATAATAAGGGAGACTATCTGTTTGTTTAGCAGAATAAATTCTAATACTGGGGTGTTCCAAATTCTTCTTCTTCCTCGTTCGTCCTGAAAAGGACGTTGGTTGCGTTGTGTCTGTTTACAGCAGAGCTGCGATGTCTGCGCCTTTCGGCCGGCACATCAGACTTCAGCACGGCATTTTTTGGGACCGGGTTTGCCTTCCCTCTTTGATCCCTACTCTCTCAGCCAGACTGCAGTGATGCAGCCTGTTTCCAGGACCACCACGTGGAGGTGGAGTAGGGTCTTGGTCAGCTCTGGTTCGCTGACCCTGACGCAAGCTGTCAAGCTATGGGTCGCTGACTGCATTCTCTATTGCTGCATCTTTGGGTCCCGTTCCAAATTCAATTGTACTTGGAATAATTGCGCCTAGATATAACTTTAATCTGATGGGTGATGTGCTTCCTGATGAGCTTTAGAAAATTCTAATGAAAAATATTTTATTTAACGTTACTTCACTTCAAAGAAAAGATGTATGGGCGTCGGAGTGGCTAAGAGGTATGGTGTCAGCCTCAAATTCTAAAGGTACCAGGTTCGATTCTCAGTAAAGGGAATATAATTTATGGAAATTTTTTTCAGAACTAGTGGTTCCTAATGATGTCTACTTCCCCCTGGTCTCCTGGGTAGTGAAATCAGATGTCTTGCCTTCTCGGATAAGGGCAAAAAAATTAGGAGCTCCCGTGTGTAAGTTGCACACGTTAAAAATCCCACGGCAGTTGGAAATCGTAAAGTGTAAGCCAAAAGGCCTCTGCCTTAGCAAAATTTAAAAATAAGAAACATACCCACCACAAAAATATTTATAGAATGTGCGAGTCCTATATACATACATTCGGTTTCTCGCCAGTGCTACTGAGGTCGTGCACTGTGCTGAGATTGTATGATTTGAGAAGGAGATCGGAGCACTGATGGAGTTGTCCATGTGCAATGAAGATAGTCCTTCAAACCAAAGAAAAGATACATGTTCCTATCTCCTGCAGTTATTAGTTAAAGCAAATTTTGTGATCTAGCTGGCGAGTCGTCATTTCGATTACGGAAAACAAAACTACCTAGAGGCTCGAGGCTACCACATTTTAAAATGCCGGCTAGAAGGGCCAGTTCGAAATTTCTCTAGCTTTAAAATTCATTCTCTTCTCACCCCTATCACCTAGAGATCTATCAAATCATCATCTGGGTTCTACCTTTGCCAGCACCTGATGTACTCAATTCACAAAACGTATGCACGGACAGATGTGTCGTATGGGACAATGGATGGAGAATGCATCTCAGAAGTGAAGAGCAGAATAGCTCTAGCAAAAACAGCATTCTATAAAATCAAGAGTATTTTATGCAACAATTCTTTGTCAATGGAAGTAAGAAAGAGCTCTTTAGTGTTATATAGAACCAATCTTGATTTATGGGAAATGAGTCATGAGTAAACAAGTAGGAAAGGCGCTAGAGGCCACAGAGATGTGGTTTTACAGAAGAATGTTAAAAATACCATAAACCGCCAAAAAAGAGTAATGAGGATGTCCTGAAAAAGGTCAATGCGCAAAGGAAACTTATTTCACGTTAGAAAGAAGCAATCCACTTTTTTGGGGCATGTTATGAAAAGAGGAAAGCTGGAATCTATCGTAACAACAGGTAAGATTGAAGGAAAAAGAGACAGAAGAAGACATAGAGAGCAAATACTGGACAGTCTGACATCGTGGCTTGGAAAGAAGTTAACAGCAGAATTGATCAATTGTACTGGAAACAGGAAGTTGTGAAGAGACATGATCTCCTATGCCACAAGGCATGGTACTTGAAGAAAGAAGAAGAGGAAGAAGCCCTGAATGGGGGGGGGGGGGGAGAAGAGGGGAAACTATTAAAAAATGTGGTAGAACATGCACTCCAAGAATACCAGCTCCAAGGCATGCAGACTGACAACATGGGCATTCCAGCCTTCTTGTAGGAGATACTGCATGACAACATAGGCATTCCAACCTTCTTGTGGGAAATACTGCATGACAGCATAGGTATTCCAACCTTCTTGTGGGAGATACTGCATGACAGCATAGGTATTCCAACCTTCTTGTGGGAGATACTGTATGACAGCATAGGTATTCCAACCTTCTTGTGGGAGATACTGCATGACAGCATAGGCATTCCAACCTTCTTGTGGGAGATACTGCATGACAGCATAGGCATTCCAACCTTCTTGTGGGAGATACTGCATGACAGCATAGGCATTCCAACCTTCTTGTGAGAGATACTGCATGACAGCATAGGCATTCCAACCTTCTTGTGGGAGATACCGCATACGTACAAGAGAATCCTAAGACATGACTGCCAACTTAATGAAGAAGAAAAAAAATAGAATAAAACAGAAAAATTTTGTTTTCTGTCAAGTTGACATCAAAGAAGATAAAAATTGTAAAAACTATGATGGGCGCTTATAAATTATACAAATAACATACCTCATAAATTGAGAACAAAATGTTGACACTCTTCCTTCTAGTCAAAGCGCTTTAGAGAAAAAAAAATAGATGAAAGAACTAAACGGTGCACAGATTTACCTGTGCACATAGGATAAAAATTACATTAAAAACCTGTAAACTTGATGTGATGATACACAGCTTCAAGAAGACAATTAACAAAATAAAACTTGTATGTACAAAAACATCACATTTGAAAGTTACTACATCAACATAACAATCTGTTTGGTCATGACCATCCTACAGTCTCAAATTTCAAAGTTACTACATCACAAACTGTTTAGTCCTTAACCACCATACAGTCTCATATTTCAAACTACTAAATCACAAACTGCTTGCGGTGACCCTTCTACAATCTCACAATTTAAAATATTACATCACAAACTGTTTGGTTACACTCCTACAACCTAACACCTGAAAGTTAATACATCACAGAATGTTTCGCCCGTAACCCTCCTTCAGTCTCACATCTGAAAATTAATCAATCACAAAATGTTTAGTCATAAACATTCCTACAACCTTACATTTGAAAATTACTCCTTCACAAAATGTTTAGGCCTTAACCTTCCTTAGACCTCATATTTGAAAGTTACTACATCACAAAATGTTTGGTCTTAACCCTCCTACAGCCTCAACTTTGAAAATTACTAAATCACAAAATATTTGGTCGAAACCCTTTGACACCCTCAACTTTGAAAGTTACTAAATCACAAAATATTTGGTCTAAACCCTTTGACAGCCTCAACTTTGAAAGTTACTAAATCACAAAATATTTGGTCTAAACCGTTTGACAGCCTCAACTTTGAAAGTTACTAAAGCACAAAATGTTTGGTCTTAACCCTTCTACTGCCTCAACTTTGAAAGTTACTATATCACAATCTCATTTACACTCCTTAATGAGCATGCTGTCATGGCTGCCACTGATCTAGCTCAAGAATCCCGCAGCAAAGCATTCATGTGCTCCTGCAGCAGTGGTTTCTGTAACAATTAGTTAACATGACGTTGCCAGCCACACGTACAACCTCATATTAGTCAATTCTTACACTATGTTTGAAGAAGTGGTAGGCTTATTCTCTGTCTCCTTAGTGACACCCGGAAATTATAAAGGAAGCAGCAGAAGGTGTTCACCACCAACTGTTCTGCCTTGATTCTCCTCAGAGACCACTGGAGACTGCGTGGGGCGTATATCTACTTCGATGAATATCCTTTAGCTCCCCAAGGAGCATAGGCATAGGCCTTCAACGAGAACATACCAAATCCCCCTGTCATGTTCCATCAGCTCAAGGTCTTTCTTTTTCTTCGTTCACCATCAGACGTCAACTTGAATATGTTCAAAGAAAGCAGTGGTCTGTCTGAGGCTGTTGACCTCTCCGTAGAGCTTATCTAGGAATGGTACTGGTGATGGCCATATGCGCATTCTCTGTTCCTCATATGTTAGGCAACTTTGAAGTAGATGTTCAGTAGTCATTATATCAGTGCCATAGCTTACACTCATCGGTAGTTCCTTGTTGAGCAGATGGTATGCTTATCCCAAGGACTGCAATTGTGACAAATCTGAAGAGTTTGGCCACCGGGCGGCTTATTTACCTTGTTCATTGCTACCAAACCGCCTGCAGCAGGTTTCGAACCTGGTATATCTGGATTATGAAACTGCGTTCATATCCATTAGGCCACAGACGCCGACGAGCTGGTAATACGCATCAGTTTTATTGTGGCCTGGATGTTCTGCTTCTCACTTGCTCCTGCATCTGCGCTTGATAAAACTCTTGGCCTCTTCATAAGTTAGGTCAAGGTCTTTCCATGCTTCCTCATCATTTTTCATTCATGTCTCCAGTTCTCTTCTCCCTGTGTTCTTTGGTCTTCCTCTACCTCTCTTACCCTGGGGTTACCAGAACAAGGACTGCATTGTAATTGTGGTGAAGTGGGAAGTTATAAATACTTATAGGGAACTTAGTGTACTGACTGAGATCAGCTGTGAAGGTATCTATATCTATTAAGAGTAGTGTATTATAGATAACCTTACTTGCTACCAATATGATATCTCACGAATTATTTATTGTGGATCTACGTATGTGTCTAGGGTATGAGTATGGTGAAGTGTAAGTCACAACAACAGACAGATAAACAATTTAATTTAATCCACTACTCTTGACAACACTGTGACACTCACATACATATAACACTCTACAAAGATATCTTAAAAGAGTCACTGATGAACTTTCAAATAACAATATGTATTCATTACTGGCATGAATGAATATGTGTCCTGATTCAACTACAAGGGAACCAGGAATCACAATCAATTTAAATTACAAGTTATGTACAGAATGTATTTAATATGAATATTGTAGTGACATATATTAGTACAAATGTTCTATGTGTGTCAGTTGTGTAGTAGTAAAATGAGGTAATACTGGTTTTGTTTTGTTCAAGCTCTGTTGGTATTGGTCATCATGACTTCAATAGTTTGTCTTTAGGGACTATTATTGGAGATGTTCACAGTTCCTGATTTTAAGACAAGTAAATTCCCCTCTGAATGGTATTTTTATAAAGTTATTTCAAGATGAGGGGACATAATGTTGAGCTCAGCTGGCCAACTCTGCTTATCTTGAGTGATGGCGGCAGGAGAGGACTCCTCTGCTCGAATTCTCTTCTGGGCTCTGGAGACACCTCACTGATAGCTAAAAGGACCAAGGAGTATGCTGTCCGACACTGGATTCAGCAAATCTCTGACCAGATGCTGCTCAGTACCATCAAGACCACTGTCCCTGAAATCAAGAAGGATGTACCTTCTACTTCATAACTAATTTATATTCTCTTTTACACTGATCACAATACAGCACAAACATTGCGTTCAGAGCGTTAGGCCAACAGTCAGCTTCATTTGAAATACTTTATTCCAGTATTACCCTTCTTAATGGTTACTACGCCTCTGCACTTCCAGCATTATTTCTTTCTAGTCCATCATCCAGGTGTCAGTGTACTATTTGGCCATTCCATGCCGTTTTACTTCTCTCCGACACCCTCTGTTCAGGCTGGAGCATTATAGGCTTTACCTCACGTTTGCCACTGAACTACACATATATATACAGGCATAAATCAACAATTCACATTCAATTTTTCATTAAAAGATACTGAATGGTTCAAGCTTACCACAATTTCATGGAAATAAACACAGATACGTTGATTAGCAATGAATTCTGGCACAAACTGGCACAAATTCCGTTCTGCCTATGTTCCAGGCTTTTATTTTAGCAAAAATGTGAGCTGGCTTCAACGTACTGTCGCTTTATCAAGCTTATTTGAATTAGTGGTCTCGAACTAACGCTCCCAAGTGTGTATATCAGCGAGACTGGCCAATGAGCCACGTTTCGACAAGTGTTTGAAAAAATGTTATCTTTTCCCGTCTCCCCTAACAACCAAGATAGTATTTATAGCCCGACCAATCGTGGTTAGGCTTTCATTTGTTGCGCTCCAATCAATTTGAAGTTTACATTGTAGGCTATTTCTGTAACGTAAATTTTTTCAAACACGTTAAAAAAAAATCTTATGAGCAGAAATGATTTTATGCTGTCAGGCACCCCCAATATTTTATTTTGGGTATAATTTATTAATTCCTGGACTATTTGCGTAACGTTTTACATATTATTTGTCAGCAAACCCTAAGGAACCCAAAAATACTAATTTAAAGGAGCTACGTGGCTGCGTTCAAAATATGCAATTTCTTCTATCTCCTGTTTAGAAGATGTGCTGTCTGGGTACTGTTATGTGTTCAAACGTAAACCCATATAATGTTGTCTTTTCTAATAAGAGTCTGTTATGATTTATAAACCTAACTCTGGGAAAGGGTAGTGTATTTTATCACTGTCCGTCTGAAAAAAAATTAGTGCATGTAGACTTACACGCGTGATGGTAGTAATTGTGTATCGCGCGAAGCGGGTTTAGTGTTCGGCTTTCTGCCTCTCCCTTCTCTTTTTATCCCTTTAGTCCATCTGTTCGTTCGTTTTGGTAACGCAGTATAATTAATGTTAGGGTTAATTTAGGTCATTACGCAGTACGTCTCAATGCTTTTCCAAGAAATACAGCACACGTTTCATTGAAGAAGGCGGGTAATAATACAGTAAGCTTTACTATCAACGTGAAAGCGTTACAATTTGCAGACGAAGCAGAAAACAAGGGGGATTTCGAGTACATTCTTTGTGATAGCACTGTCATTTTACCATTGCTCTTTTCTTTATTATATGTATTTATTAGGCTTTATATTTAATTGATAATTTATATATGTGGATTAGAATATTCCATGACACCTCCCCTCTTAAAACAGACATTATATGTCAGTCCTTTATTCTATATACACATAGAGAAATTTATTATTATTTCTGGGGTTTACGGTGATTCTCATCACACGGATGGCGGCTTAAAAAATCCGCTCCCAGATTGGTTTTTCCAGATATATATTCAATGCTAAAATTATATGGAGCCAGAAGCAAAGACCATCGGAGTAACCTAGAGTTCTCATGCTTAGCCTGTGCTAAAAACGATAAAGGTTTGTGGTCAGTTTGCAACTTAAATGCCTTCCCATATAGATAAATATTGAATTTCTTTATTGCCCATATTACTGCAAGACATTCTTTTTCGCTAGTTTAGTAGTTGATTTCAGCTTTATTCAACTTTCTGCTAGCATATGCCACTGGGCTTAATTCCCCATCCAATGCCTCTGATTTCTGTAGTAAAGTTGCACCTAGCCCAATATTACTTGCATCCGTCCTTACTATGAATTCTTGACTTAAGTCAGGTAATTTCAAAATGGGTTTACTTGTGAGCTTTTCCTTCAATTCTTGGTAAGTCATTTCACATTGTGGTGTCCATGTAATGCGATCTGGAAGTCCTTTACGTGTCAATTCAGTTAACGGTGCACATATGGAATTAAAGTTCTTGATATACTTCTGGTAGAAACCACATAATGAGACAAAGGATCTCACGTCCTTCTTGGTTTGTGGTCTCGGGGCTTTCTGTAGTTTCTCTAAATTCTTTGGGTCAGGGGTCATGTTTCCCTGATAAACTGTGTGTCCCAAAAATTCCAATTCTTTACATCCAACGCAACATTTGGTTGGTCGGGCTGTTAAATTTGCCTCCCTAAGTCGATCAAACAGCATGTTCAGAGAGTCAATGTGTTCCTCAAATGTTTCTGTTGCTATAAAGATATCATCCATAAAATTTGTTATACAGGGATTATTCAGAGGATCCAATAATTTTCTCATCATTCTAGAGAAGACACTAGGCGCATTCTTCAATCCAAATGGCAATCTATTAAACTCATAGTGTCCTTCTGAGGTACTAAAAGCTAGGTATGGTCTAACCTCAGGGCTTTACTGGAATCTGATAGTATCCTTTACTCAGATCCACTTTTGAGAAATATTTAGCTTTATTTAGTCTGGCAAACAGCTGATTTGTATCCGGCAATGGATCCACCTGTCCTTCTGTAATAGCATTCAGTCTCCTGTAATCTATACAGAGTCTATGTTCTCCAGAGGGCTTCCTTAAAAGTACAACACCGGAACTATACGAAGACTCACTGTGCGAAATAATTCCTTCCTTCAACAGATAGTCTATCTCTTCCTTCAAAGCTTTTTCCTTAGCAAACGGAATCGAATATGGTTTCATACAGACAGGTGTGGAGTCTATTAATTTCATATCATATTCCAATAGGTTTGTATGCCCTGGTCGGTCTGTTAACACCTCTGCATGATTATTTAGAACCTGTTGCACTCTCTCTTTCTGAGTTTTCGTTAAATGTGTACTGATTTTCACCTGTGCTGCTGTCTCACAGGGGTGTAATGGATATTCAAATGATGAAAGTGGTTCCTTTTTCATCTCCATGGCGATGGACAAGGTCAACAAGTGTGTCTCTTCCTGATGTTCTCTTTCCAAATATTTCTTCAGGAGATTCACATGATAGATTTTTTTCTTTCCCCTTCTTATCTATCTTATAATTTGTTCTAGACACCTTCTCTAGAACTGTATATGGACCCTGCCATCCAATTTTTAACTTATTCTGACTCCCGGGCAAAAGAAGCAGTACCTTCTCTCCCACAGCCAAATTTCTGTCTTTCGCCTTCCTGTTATAATAGGCAGCATGTTTCTTCCTGGCTTGTTTCAAATTTTCATTGGCAAGTTTCCAGCCAGTTTTTAACCGAGTGGTCAGCTCATTCACATATTGGTATGAAGATGTAATGTTTTCCTCTGCCTTTTCATCAGTCCACGTTCTTAACATAGCTTCAAGTGGACCTTTTATTGTGTGGACCTATTTGTCCATGCACCGGTATGGTCTCTTCCACTTGAAGCTTTATAGTGATGATTTTTCCTCCCAGAATTATCATTCACAAAACGACCGCTACCAATTTTTCTTTTGGGGCTTTCTCCCCACTTAAAATTCTTGATGAGAGATTTCCTCTCTACATCTTCTTCCTCCAGTTTGTTTAAGTCCGATTGAGGGATTGTCGGCTTATCCTGGGGTAAGACATCTTTTTGCACTCTCCGCATAGTGGCCATTGTAAAACAGTTAAGTGAAGCTTGTCCGTGAAAAGGGGCTTCCCATTCCATTTGGTCCACTTTATCAAATCTATTTCTCTTTTTATTATCAGGCCTAATTTTGCCCCGTGGCGTGTCCAGGTCCTGATCCATGTTCCCACTTGTGGGTGTTCCCTCATGTGCTATGCTACACCTTTCTACAAAGTTCTCAATGTCCCATCTTGCCTTGGGCCAATAATAATTGTGAGCCACCTTTTGAATGATATTACCTATTTTCTCATGGTCCCCATCTGGTTTCACATGTAGGCTCCTTATTAATTCTGTCCTGTATCTTTTTGGAAGAACCAGCTGTCCGTGACCATGGGATCTAGTTCCGGCCTTCCTATACATCAACTTGTTTTTCATGTAAAAATCTCCCTTGCCTGGAGTTGTATGACAAGTTGACAATTTTCTGAAACAAGGCTTGAGTGTTTTATCCCCAGCCTGTGCCTTCCTCATCTCTTCTGGAGTGGTATCTAACATAATATCCTCCTCCTGTCTTGAGGTCGACCTGACCTGAAGGGTTGCCATATACACAGGTTTCCTTCGGCAACGGTCAGTGTCATGATTGTCCATCTGACAATTCTTACACCACCTTTTTCCTTGGTTGAAAGATTTTCTTTCATTATATTTCCTTTCATCGAATTGTGGGAATTTATTTTTATTGTCATACCGTGGCCTATCAAATTGGTGCTTACCTTTATTTTGATCCTTAGGATCAAATTTATTAAAGTTCTGTGGTGCCCTAAAGTTGTCCACCTGTTTCTTTTTATTACCTGTTACCTCTGCTTGAGCTGCTTGATACCTTTCAGCAACATTTAGCAACTCACCCCGCCTCTCTGCACCTTGTTCCATGAGAAACTTTCTCAGGTCTGGAGCCATGGACTCTCTTAGTTGCTCTATAAGGACCATTTCCTTAAGATCTTGGGTTTTCCCCAGAGAAGTCCATTTCTCCAAGTATGTCTCTATTCGTGCAGAGAACTGGTGATAGGTTTCACCTGACAGTAGTTTAGCATTCCTAAATTTTTTCCTGTAAAACTCTGCATTCTTTTCATACCTTAACAAAAGAGCCTGCTTTAGCATGTCATAATTTTCCTGATCACCTCTGCTCATTTTTGCAAAAACTTCATAAGCTGCCCCACGAAGTCCCTGAGATAACTTTAAGCTCCACCTTTCTCTCTCCAACCCATACGTGGTAGCTAATAGTTCGTACCTATTTATATAGCTCTCAATATCATCGTCTTTCTCAACAAAATGATCTAAATGAAAATTCATAGCTGAGATTGAGGCTCCTTGAGTAACCGTAGCATCAGAGGCAAAAGGACTGGCACCATTTTCAGGAGCATGGCCTTGAAACTCAAACTCCCTTAGTCGTAACTCATGTTCCCTTTGTAATCTCTTCTCCTCCTTTTCTGCTTCCCTCTCTGCAGCTAATCTCTTCTCTTCTCTTTCTGCAGCTAATTTCTTCTCTTCTCTTTCTGCAGCTAATTTCTTCTCTTCTCTTTCTGCAGCTTGTCTTCTTTCCTCGGCTTCCAATGCTTTAGCCTCTTTGTCAGCCTCAATCTGCAACCTCTTAGTCTCAGCCTCAGCTTGCAACCTCTTAGTCTCAGCCTCAAATTGTAACTTCTTAATTTCCCTTTCAGCCTCTAACCTTCTTTCGGCTTCTTTTTCTAATCTTCTTTCTTCGCGTTCAATAAATTTGTCACATTCCGTTGTGACATAGGCAACCATAACTTGCCCATCTAATCCTAACTCTTTTGCAGTCTGAACCGCAGCAGATCGAAATTTGGCCAGGTCCGCCATTGTCTATTATGTAAATTTATACAATGTCTAACCAACAATTCAATCTCTAATGGACAACACAGGCACCGTGAGCTCAACCTTATTTAACTCCACCCAAGGATACCTTTTAATTCTTATATTCCCTGAAGTGAATTACCCCCCAATATTTTTAATAGTGAAAGATTCAAAATCCCAAGAGCGAGACCCCAATATATGTGGTGAAGTGGGAAGTTATAAATACTTATAGGGAACTTAGTGTACTGACTGAGATCAGCTGTGAAGGTATCTATATCTATTAAGAGTAGTGTATTATAGATAACCTTACTTGCTACCACATATCTATATATCTCAGTCAGAATTATTCTGGAATAGTGTGATGCTACGTTATGTGTCTAGGGTATGAGTATGGTGAAGTGTAAGTCACAACAACAGACAGATAAACAATTTAATTTAATCCACTACTCTTGACAACACTGTGACACTCACATACATATAACACTCTACAAAGATATCTTAAAAGAGTCACTGATGAACTTTCAAATAACAATATGTATTCATTACTGGCATAAATGAATATGTGTCCTGATTCAACTACAAGGGAACCAGGAATCACAATCAATTTAAATTACAAGTTATGTACAGAATGTATTTAATATGAATATTGTAGTGACATATATTAGTACAAATGTTCTATGTGTGTCAGTTGTGTAGTAGTAAAATGAGGTAATACTGGTTTTGTTTTGTTCAAGCTCTGTTGGTATTGGTCATCATGACTTCAATAGTTTGTCTTTAGGGACTATTATTGGAGATGTTCACAGTTCCTGATTTTAAGACAAGTAAATTCCCCTCTGAATGGTATTTTTTATAAAGTTATTTCAAGATGAGGGGACATAATGTTGAGCTCAGCTGGCCAACTCTGCTTATCTTGAGTGATGGCGGCAGGAGAGGACTCCTCTGCTCGAATTCTCTTCTGGGCTCTGGAGACACCTCACTGATAGCTAAAAGGACCAAGGAGTATGCTGTCCGACACTGGATTCAGCAAATCTCTGACCAGATGCGGCTCAGTACCATCAAGACCACTGTCCCTGAAATCAAGAAGGATGTACCTTCTACTTCATAACTAATTTATATTCTCTTTTACACTGATCACAATACAGCACAAACATTGCGTTCAGAGCGTTAGGCCAACAGTCAGCTTCATTTGAAATACTTTATTCCAGTATTACCCTTCTTAATGGTTACTACGCCTCTGCACTTCCAGCATTATTTCTTTCTAGTCCATCATCCAGGTGTCAGTGTACTATTTGGCCATTCCATGCCGTTTTACTTCTCTCCGACACCCTCTGTTCAGGCTGGAGCATTATAGGCTTTACCTCACGTTTGCCACTGAACTACACATATATATACAGGCATAAATCAACAATTCACATTCAATTTTTCATTAAAAGATACTGAATGGTTCAAGCTTACCACAATTTCATGGAAATAAACACAGATACGTTGATTAGCAATGAATTCTGGCACAAACTGGCACAAATTCCGTTCTGCCTATGTTCCAGGCTTTTATTTTAGCAAAAATGTGAGCTGGCTTCAACGTACTGTCGCTTTATCAAGCTTATTTGAATTAGTGGTCTCGAACTAACGCTCCCAAGTGTGTATATCAGCGAGACTGGCCAATGAGCCACGTTTCGACAAGTGTTTGAAAAAATGTTATCTTTCCCCGTCTCCCCTAACAACCAAGATAGTATTTATAGCCCGACCAATCGTGGTTAGGCTTTCATTTGTTGCGCTCCAATCAATTTGAAGTTTACATTGTAGGCTATTTCTGTAACGTAAATTTTTTCAAACACGTTAAAAAAAAATCTTATGAGCAGAAATGATTTTATGCTGTCAGGCACCCCCAATATTTTATTTTGGGTATAATTTATTAATTCCTGGACTATTTGCGTAACGTTTTACATATTATTTGTCAGCAAACCCTAAGGAACCCAAAAATACTAATTTAAAGGAGCTACGTGGCTGCGTTCAAAATATGCAATTTCTTCTATCTCCTGTTTAGAAGATGTGCTGTCTGGGTACTGTTATGTGTTCAAACGTAAACCCATATAATGTTGTCTTTTCTAATAAGAGTCTGTTATGATTTATAAACCTAACTCTGGGAAAGGGTAGTGTATTTTATCACTGTCCGTCTGAAAAAAAATTAGTGCATGTAGACTTACACGCGTGATGGTAGTAATTGTGTATCGCGCGAAGCGGGTTTAGTGTTCGGCTTTCTGCCTCTCCCTTCTCTTTTTATCCCTTTAGTCCATCTGTTCGTTCGTTTTGGTAACGCAGTATAATTAATGTTAGGGTTAATTTAGGTCATTACGCAGTACGTCTCAATGCTTTTCCAAGAAATACAGCACACGTTTCATTGAAGAAGGCGGGTAGTCCTATCCATCTCCAGCATCTTCTTCTCCCCTCTTGTTCTACTGGCACCTGTCTGGTTCTTGTCATCAGTTCCACATTAGTGATCTTGTCATGCCCCTTCAATCCTTCTATTCTACCCACGCACCCACTTATAGAAGTCTGCAGCTTCTAGATTGTTGTTCTCCATGTTTCAGAACTACACAATAGGATATGTGCTGGACCTGATTTCTCTTGATCTCCATATATTTCCAAACACAATGAAAGCATCCCTGGCCTTTTGTATTCTTATTTTGAGGTGTCGGGCGCAAGTAGATTTCGGCTGCTAGCGCGGAGTGGCTTGAAGCCTCGTTGGCTTTGCGCAGGTGGGTCAGTGTCTGTCCGTAGTCGTGGTGTGCTGTGGCACAATAATTTGTTTTCAACATAAGAGTTACTTTCACAATTGTCTCCGGCTGGCAGAATTGTGGATTTTAAAACTGCAACCAAGGTGGAGTGGGTTCATTTTCTACATTAGACAACAGGAAGCTTAGATACTTGGGACTCATGACCAAGGTGAGCCCGCCCTTCGAGTGTAAAGGAGAATAAAGGGCCGAAACACTTGTTCGACAGGGGGACTTCTTCTGACGATCAGATTGCCTCCTATTGTATCGCTCTGTATAGAGTTTCCTATCAGGTCTGTTCCTCAAAATGTCTATATGCATTCTACTCTATTCATGAAAAATGGCAAAATTCCACATCAAGTTAAGTACGAGTTATAAGCAACTCAAATGTGTATACATCTTTTTGAGACACTCTGCATTTAAATTAATTTGTTCTCAAAGTTTTATCCTCAGTGTTGGACACTTATTGGTTACTGTTCCTGCACCGGTGGTTCTCAAGCTCTGGCTCAATCTGTCACAAATAAAACTCTGGATTTGTCATACTACTGCAACAAGAAACCACCCCATCAATCTAAAACATCAACTTTGGTGACTATCCCAACACATCAACCTCGGCGGCATACTAACACATCAATCTCAGCGACTATCCCAACACATCAACCTCTTCTCTTGGCATGCAGCACCTCGGTCAGGAGGGTCTGATCAGGCACTTCATTGCTGACATGTTTGAAGTTACAGAAAGTCTTCTGTGCGTATTGAGATGAGTCATATCCAGTGGCGGTTCCAGTGGGTTGTCATTGGGGGTACTGCACTGTTCATTCATTTAAAATACGGTACTATACATAACACTCACAAATTGTGACCACCATGTGAAATATCAACCCAGACACAAATGATTAGTGTCTTATCTCATCTAAAATCTGTCAAGAAGTTCTGAAAAATTATTTTAAAAGTTTACTGCAACTAGGGGTAATCATTGCCAGTCGTAGCAGCTTC
This sequence comes from Oreohelix idahoensis, assembly GCA_024509875.1. Taxonomy (NCBI): domain Eukaryota; kingdom Metazoa; phylum Mollusca; class Gastropoda; order Stylommatophora; family Oreohelicidae; genus Oreohelix; species Oreohelix idahoensis. Next base: position 75,686 of record JAMPIV010021906.1, read on the forward strand.
CCGAGTCTCAAAACAGGTTACACAGACATGTATGCTGCTATTTCTCGTGTTTAAAATTTTCATTGTAACTTCCCTTTTATTAGAGATAATTTCCACTTGAGCTGTGTTCCGTTGCAGCTCTAGTTAAAAAATTCAAACCAATCGCAGCTGGCCTCTTCTGTGTGTATAACAAGCATTCGCTTATAAGAGGTCAAGGTCACTTGAGCTGTCATCGTTTGCAGCCCTTACCACGATACGGTGTTGGATAATTTTTGTGTGTGGGTATTTAACCCTACCGGTGTAACCTAAATTTTTTGTATTTTTCGGTCTGTCCGGATTATGTATTATAATGTAGTAGAGACAGTATGCAGTCCTTTTCTTTACAGGGGGTGCTGCAGCTCAACAGCTTATCAAAGAAAGCCGCCACTGGTCATATCTCAAGCAGCCTCATCAGCAGCTGGATATATTTGTCTCCCATGTTGGGGTAGACCACTCGATAGTACTCAAGGAGGGCTGCGGTTACCTTCTCCTGGCTCTGTTCAACGTAAGCTCGGTTGTCAAGGCCAGACATATCCGAGAACAAAGCAAGAGAAAGAGATAAATATCAAAATAGTGTTCACAGAGAAAATACAATAAAAATAAGAGAAACTAAGCTACGGCATTTATGGGAGAATATATTCAACAATCTCGCGGCAAAGGTGCTGTGTTCGAATCACAGTAATGACCTGCTCCAGTCTACCAAGCTGTAAATGGGTATCTGACTCCGCTCTTTGAGTTAGAGAAGAAAAAGGCAGCGAGGAAGGAAACTGGTCACCCCACCTCTTGATGCTGGACCTAGTATAGTGAAGTCTCTAACACTTAACCCTCTACGGCAATACCTGCTATGGGACCACCTTTACCTTTTATTTATATTCAGCAAGTAAGTTCCGTAGTGCAGTTGGGGGGGGGGGGTGTCTCTGGAAAGACAAAGAATGAACAGGCCTACTGACCCGTCAGACATGTCACAGAAGGTGACTTTCAGGTGACCAGGCATGTATAAACAGGTGATTATAAAACTGACGATATAAAAAGTCCAAAGGCTTCTAGACGGTCCAATGATTTATTGACAACTTGGACGTGCTGGTAGACATCACAAATATCGAGGTCTCTAGATGGTCCAATGATTTATTGACAACTTGGACGTGCTGGTAGACATCACAAATATCGAGGTCTCTAGACGGTCCAATGATTTATTGACAACTTGGACATGCTGGTAGGCATCACAAATATCGAGGTCTCTAGACGGTCCATTGATTTATTGACAACTTGGACATGCTGGTAGACATCACAAATATCGAGGTCTCTAGACGGTCCATTGATTTATTGACAACTTGGACATGCTGGTAGACATAACAAATATCGAGGTCTCTAGACGGTCCATTGATTTATTGACAACTTGGACATGCTGGTAGACATCAGAAATATCGAGGTCTCTAGACGGTCCATTGATTTATTGACAACTTGGACATGCTGGTAGACATCACAGATAATGATGACTAACATGAGGTTGTGGATGGGGATGGCAACCTCGTCAAGTACAATATAATGCTACAGACACCACAGCAGCAACAGCATATGCATGCTTGGTACAGGCTTCATGCCTGCCGTGGTGATTCCATGTTCTATAAGAAGTGCAAAGGAAAATCTTGGATCTTTAGCCCCTGGCTGACATAACAGTCAGTGGCCATCACGCCTTGTGGTGTCTTGTAGGGCAGCAAACAACAGTACCCATTTTGCTCAGTCGGTGGCCATCCTTGGTGCCGTGCTCCAACTCTGGTTCATACTTTGTATCTCAACCTCCGCTGTTCTCCGCCAGGTTGTCTTTGGTCTGCCTCTCTTTCACCGTCCTTCTGGGGTCCTTAGCATAACAGTTCTGGTGATGGTGTCATGGTCCATTCTCTGGACATGGTCAATCCAATTCTGGTGATGGTGTCATGGTCCATTCTCTGGACATGGCCAACCCAATTCTGGTGATGGTGTCATGGTCCATTCTCTGGACATGGCCAACCCAATTCTGGTGATGGTGTCATGGTCCATTCTCTGGACATGGTCAACCCAATTCTGGTGATGGTGTCATAGTCCATTCTCTGGATATGGCCAACCCAATTCTGGTGATGGTGTCATGGTCCATTCTCTGGACATGGTCAATCCAATTCTGGTGATGGTGTCATGGTCCATTCTCTGGACATGGCCAACCCAATTCTGGTGATGGTGTCATGGTCCATTCTCTGGACATGGTAAACCCAATTCTGGTGATGGTGTTATGGTCCCTTCTCTGGACATGACCAACCCAATTCTGGTGATGGTGTCATGGTCCATTCTCTGGACATGGTCATCCCAATTCTGGTGATGGTGTCATGGTCCCTTCTCTGGACATGGTAAACCCAATTCTGGTGATGGTGTTATGGTCCCTTCTCTGGACATGACCAACCCAATTCTGGTGATGATGTCATGGTCCCTTCTCTGGACATGGCCAACCCAATTCCAGCGTCTGTCTGCAATGATTGTGTGCATGCCTTTTCGACTGCATCATGTAAGCAGTTCCTAGTTGGAGGTGGTTTTTAGCCAATAAATTCGAAGAATTTTCCTTAGGCAGGTTGTGTGGAATGATGAAGGTAACCCCCATAGCAGATTATGCTATGTGTAGGGGAATGAAATGTTAAGAGAAGTCACAGTGACATCACTACTAGGTCCAGCTTTATGAGGTAATGTGACTGGTTACCGTGCTCTCTGCTTTTGCCTTACTCAAAGGAGACTGAAGTTTTACTTGCAAAAGAATGAACTATTGTATATAGCCAGACAGTCCAGATTTAGGAAGGAAAGATGCATTGTTCATCAACTAATCAAACTGAAGCATGAGGTTTTAACAGAAAGAAAAGATGCATTGTGCATCAACTAATCAAACTGAAGCATGAGGTTTTAACAGAAAGAAAAGGTGCATTGTGCATCAACTAATCAAACTGAAGCATGAAGTTTTAACAGAAAGAAAAGATGCATTGTGCATCAACTAATCAAACTGAAACATGAAGTTTTAACAGAAAGAAAAGATGCATTGTGCATCAACTAATCAAACTGAAACATGAAGTTTTAACAGAAAGAAAAGATGCATTGTGCATCAACTAATCAAACTGAAACATGAAGTTTTAACAGAAAGAAAAGATGCATTGTGCATCAACTAATCAAACTGAAACATGAAGTTTTAACAGAAAGAAAAGATGCATTGTGCATCAACTAATCAAACTGAAACATGAAGTTTTAACAGAAAGAAAAGATGCATTGTGCATCAACTAATCAAACTGAAACATGAAGTTTGAACAGAAAGAAAAGATGCATTGTGCATCAACTAATCAAACTGAAACATGAAGTTTGAACAGAAAGAAAAGAAAAACAACAGCAATATTTCTAAATGTAGCTAGGGTTAATGATGAATGCTGTTGAGATGGTGTTCTCTGCAAGGTGAAGATAGGAGTGGCAGATAAAGCTTATCTACAAAACTTCCTACAAGACAGATATTTCACTGTACAGTGAAACTTCTTGTTTATGCACATATGATCAATCTGATTTTCTGTTCTATGGTCTGGTGATATCCATGGTGCCTTGTGTATTCTCTTATGTGGAAACATGCTTCCTCCTTTAGCCAGTTGATTTGAAGCACAGAAGTTTGAGAATAGTTCCCCATTTTCATTCATTATTCCTAGCCCCTGTTTTCCCATGACTTCTTCAAAGCCGGTGTTGACTGTACCTATCTTTGCATTCATGTCACCCATCAAAATTGTGATGTCTCTTCTTTTTACTTTTTCTATAATTTCCTGTAGTCTAGTATAAAATGCTTCTTTCACCGACTCTTCTTTGTCATTAGTTGGTGCATAACATTGGATGACATTTACATTTATTTTCTTTTTAGCTGTTTTAAAAGAAGCTGTTATTATTCTGGATCCAACAGCTTCCCATTCAATGAGTGTTTTATGTGTTTCTTTAGATAACATAAGAGCTACCCCTTCACTGTGGTGTGAACTTTCGTCTTCATGTCCTGAGGACAGCACCAATTCACCTGTGATAAGTTTCTTCCTGTCTACCCCCTTCCACTTTGTTTCACACAGTCCCAGAACCTCGATTTTATATTCCCTCATCTCTGCTGCTACTTGTGCCACTTTCCCTTGTTCGTTTAATGTCCGAACATTCCAGGTGCCAAATCTGGAAGTTCTCCTAGAAGAAAGAAGGTTAGTCAGCAACACAGACTCCTTTCGGCTTTCTCTGTGTTGCATCATACGCCTCCCTGCGAGAAGACCTTCCCCTGTCTTGGATGGCTGTGTTTTATTTTCTTTAATTGACTTGTCTATGTTTGTTGAAGTTTTTTGTGGTTTAAATTTTTTACGGGATGGGGTAACCGGCTGATAAGATCTTTCTTTGGGAGACAGACGTCATCATCAGTTGATAAACTCTTTTAATACAAGACCCTTGCCCTGAGCAAGAGACATGCTGAAAAATCTGAAGCTCACTCGAACATCACCAGAGTTAAATACTGTGTTGTTGTGTTGCTCGTGGTTTGAGTATGGAATGTCAACTTGACCTACGCAGTGGTGTGTAGACATAGATTGAGTGTGTAATATGCGAATGATAGGAAGAGTTCGTGGTGTTGACAAATGTTCTTTTCTCACACTCATGTATGGCTGGAAGTCATCGACACCAACGACTGTGTACCTTTACTACAGTTTAATTGGACGTACACACTCGACAGCACAGATAGTGACAAATCACAGGTTGGCATAATACATCATGGTACAGTGGATAAATGGTCTTGCAATGTTACATGGGCACTCATGTAGAATAATAGTATAATGGACTGTCAATAGCCAAGCACTCAGTATTGCCCATATATATATATCATCTGAGTTTACTGACAAAGCACGTCAGATTATAAACAATATCCAAGATGACTTCTAGACCTAATCTCGTCTAGTGAAGATTCCTTAACACAATGTCCAGCACAGATTTTTCCATATAATCAAATTGAACCGCTAGCAAGATCTCTGGACTAATCAAGCGATAATACGGGCATCCCTTTTCTCTTCTTGAAAGTCACTAAATGTTTTTTACAAGATGGCTTCTCTCGTGAGCTGTCACTCACGTTTGGATACAGATAATGAATCTGTCTTAAAGTTAGTCATTCATTAAATGTTTCATTGCTCTGTAGATTCTATCATGATACAATTGACTGCATACTACAGGATATAGTGCTGCTAGGAATCAGAGTCATTTTCCATCTAGTTAAATGCATCCTCTCAGATGTACAAGTCATACCTATCGAAAAACGGTGGCTTCGTACGAGAGTTCAAAAGAGTATCTTTTATTACCTGCGTATCAGAAATATGATTCTGCCATTCCTTGGCAATAAGAATAAACACTGGGGTAAAGCATACACGATAGGTCTAGACGACTATCACCTTCCCCATAAATATAGAGATCACTTTTTCCCGGCGACAAGCCGACATAGCAAAACACAGCCCCCATGATCAGGGCGAAGCCAAAACACACCTCTCTAGAGACACATCCGCCGAACAGCCTTTGACCTCTCTAGAGACAAAAGAACATATAGTTCGACTTAGATATGTAAAGATATACAGATATAAGACAGACTCGTCCTACTCAGCCAAACAATACACATAAATTCAGGCCATAGATATTCTGAAGCAAGAACAATCTATTACTAGCCAAACAAAGAATAAATCGCAGTAAAACTGGATTCATCCGCGGAGTTCGATCGAAAGAGACGGCACAAAACTGTACATAATAATAAACTTCACGTGCATGTTAAATAAAGAAATCATTAAAAATGTTTATTAATTGAAAATCAAAATAATAATAATAATAATAGTAATAAAAGACGTACATGTGCAAGGAAAAAATATTACTTTAATAAGAACAAATTAGAACTAACATATTATATTTTAGTACTAGTCTTAACAACAAGATATAATAACCCTAGACTTTATATGGTGATGATTTGCACTCCATCCCCTTATTAAATAAGTCACTAACATTCGGTAAGAAATTGTTAATGGCCAATCGCATTCATGCGTCGATGAAGAGGCGTACTTAAAGTATTCGGCACCTGGGGGCGGATCCTACATTTGACATCCTTCACCCATAAAGAAACACGGTTGCAAGTATATTTTTTTACAGTAAGCATTATTCTGGCTGTCACCCGGGGCGGATCGCCTCCTCGCACCCCACTTAGTACGCCACTGCGTTATGTACTCTGTAGACAGAGAAGGGCTTGCTGTTATTCATTTTATTAAAACTGTTATACCTTTAAAATAAAAACTGTGTAATTAAAGAATTTGAAGAATATTAAAAACTTTTTTTGTGAGGCTGTCGACCTAAAATCTCTGAACGGTTCAGCAGCAGACCACGATTGACGTCTTTCCCACCCTTGATATTGAAATATCATGTGTAAATGACAAGATATCATGCCCGCGAGTAACTGATAGCATCTGGGCCTTATTGAAGGTGTTAATCGCGCAGACCAGATAGGGTTGACTGCCACCTTTACAAGTGAAAAGATGTTTTTTAGGTCTTCTTTCAGGTTGTGTCACGCTCGAGTCTTCCCAGAATTAAAAATGGGTACCTCACTTTTCTCATACTTACTTACTTAGTCGTTTCTCTTCTATCTTGGGGTGTAGAGGTTTGCCAGAGAGAGCGCCATACTATCCTATCAGCTGTCTGATATCACTATCCTAGTGGTCTGGTTCCAATCGTGTCATCCGTCCTTCAGAGATTGTCTAATGTTGTCCTCCCAGCGCTGAAGGTCTGGATCCCTGGCTCTCAGATCCCATGCTTGTCTTGGCAGCCGATCTTCTCCCATTCTGCAGACATGGCCAAACCATCTTAATTGGGACTGTTCTACTTAGGTCTGCAGGGGGTGGGATTTTAGGCCTTGACGTATCGTCTGGTTGTGGACCATGTCTCTTCTTGTTACGTCAACCACCTTCCTCAGATACCTCATTTCTGAGGTTTGGGTCTGGCTTTTATGGGTTGTAGTCATTGCCCATGACTCGCATCCATATGTCAAGACTGGGACATAGGTGGAGCGGTATACAGCCATCTTCGTTTTTTTACCAACCTCTCTCTTGCTGAGGAATCCTCGATTTATTGCCTGAAAAAGTCTCCCAGCTGCTGCTTTTCGAGTGGCCAACTCTTCTTTGATGCCTCCCTTTCGGTCTATAATAGCTCTGAGATATTTAAAGTGGTCGACCTGCTCCAGGACCTGTTCTCCCAGCTTAATCTGATGTCTTCTTTCTTCTCGTGATATCACCATGGATTTTGTTTTAGAGCTACTTATGACCATCCCTCTCTTCTCCAGCTCTTCCTTCCAGACTTGCAGGTTGAATTGGAGATGTGCCTCTGATTTGGCAATCAGGGCAACGACATCAGCAAATGCCAGCTCTGAAATACATACCTGTCTCATCTTCCAGTACCCCACTGAATACTTTCTTGTTCTTTCCTTACATGACTTGATAACATCGTCCATGAGGAGTATGAAATAATAATGTGACAGGATATCACCTTGTCTTACACCAGTGGTGGTCCTGAACTCTTCTGACTTATGGTTTGCTGTCTTCACATAATTTCTGCAAGACTTGTAGAAGCTCTGTATAGCATGAATCAGAGGTGCTGGAATGTTCTTCCTTGCCAAACAGTCCCAAAGTTTGCTCCAGGGGACCCTGTCAAACGCCTTTTCCAGATCTATGAAACAAAGATGGATCTCACTCTTATACTCAAGGGCCTTTTCACTCAGCTGTCTGAGTGTGAAGATTAGGTCTTGAGTACTTCGGTTTGCTCGGAATCCGCACTGGACCTCATCTAATTGTCGCTCAGCTGGGCGTCGGAGTCTCTGATCTAGGATTCTAGAGTAGATTTTTCCAGGGACACCGAGAAGGGATATGCCTCTATGGTTTCCACATTGTCGATTGTCACCCTTTTTGAAAATTGGTGTTATGATGGCAATCTCCCAGACCTTTGGTATGGTCTTGTTGCACCACGCTGCCTGTAGGACCCTTAAGAGTAATAGGTCGCCTGATGCTCCCATGTACTTAACCATTTCTGGTGTTATACCATCATGCCCTGCTGCTTTGCCCATCTTGATTTTCTCCAGTGCTGCCTTCAGTTCTTCCATCTTTATGTCATCTTCAACACCATTAGTTTCCTCTTCTGTGCTAGATATGCCCCTGATATCTGGTCTTAATTTCTGGCTCTCTCAGCTTGTAGGTCTTAATGGTCATTTCTTCCGTTCGTTTACTTAGTTTCTTGCGTGATGCTGGGCAGTTCCTAGGCTGAGCAACTCTTTCAGTTGTTCTTTTGATTGTAAGTAGGTAGTGATCACTTCCAATCTCTGGCCCCCTCCAGACTCTAGCATCCCGGACATATTTGAATGAGTTCCTCCTAACAATGGCATAGTCGATCACTGACTTCTCATTCTTTGTTGGTTCACAACTAGTGTATGCATGTATGCGCTTATGGGGGAACTTTGTGTTGGTAATGATCAGATTCTGCTCACTGCAGAATCTAAGGAGTCGCTTTCCATTGTCATTGAGAGTATCTTCTCCATATCTTCCGATGGTTCTTGTGTCTTTTATCACCCATTCTGAAATTCAATGACCACACCGGCTTCCGGAGTACATTTGCCTGCAAACAGTTAGTCTAATTGCAATTCGCAGGTAGGGGTGGCAGGACGAGCGCGAGGTTAGTCTATTATGCATTTAGCAGGTAGGGGTGGCAGCATGGCACAAGAATGTGTTAAGCATACAGACTTCACTACAGTAAGACCAGCTTTATGATGCATTGGAGTGAAGTGTTAGAGACTTCACTACAGTAAGACCAGCTTTATAATGCATTGGAGTGAAGTGTTACAGACTTCACCACAGTAAGACCAGCTTTATGATGCAGAGGAGTGAAGTGTTACAGACTTCACTACAGGAAGACCAGCTGTATGATGCAGGGGAGTGAAGTGTTAGAGACGTCACTACAGATAACACCAGCTTTATGATGCAGGGGAGTGAAGTGTTAGAGACTTCACTACATGTGTGACTTTTTGTGGCGACATATCGGAATAAAGTTCTTCAGTCAGACCCGTTTGACAGTATCCTTCATGACATTACAGAATTTTCGCCTCCTCTTTAAATTGTGCTGCTACGAAGGAACATGTGTATGTCCTGATATGTGCATAGCTTCAGCGATCCTTGGTGATCTGTTCCCCTCACGGTCCTTTTTAGGGCCTAGAAAACCCACAAAACTGCACCCACCATGGTCCTTTTTAGGGCCCACAAAACCCACAAAACTGCACCACGGTCCTTTTTAGGGCCCTCAAAACTGCACCACGGTCCTGTTTAGTGCCCATAAAACCAACAAAACTGTACCCTGGCAAGAAATCAACCGCATAGCTTGAATATACCCCCGCAGGGATTCATAGAGTGCACAAGCTGTATTCAAATCTTGGTCAGAAGATTGCAAAGAAGCACTGGTCATTTGAAAACGCTGTAATACTTGATCCCACAGTATGATCATTATTCCAGTTTCTAACTTCATCATGGTTGAAAATAGACCACGAGCCTGTTGACGACACTTTGCCTTCTGATCATTGTTATGTGAAATATCATCCAAGACTTGTTTTATTGCAGAAAAGCTGTGTAAAAGTGCTTTTGTTGCATCTGCCCGAGCGGACCACCTGGTATCTGACAGTCTTTTCACAAAGGGCAAAAGGGACTTATTGTCAGTACCGCCAGCACATAATGCAGTAGAAAGGAGACCCCACCGGCAGGTAGAAGCAGAAAAGAAGGTGTACAGACTTTCAACAAATCCAAAGAAAATGACTGCTTCCGTCCGCAAACAGTTAAGATAAAAATAATGAAGAGTCACACTAAGTCACCCTCTTATGCTCTTTCTCTCACATTTTCGTGACATCAAATGAAAAGGCGCTAAAGATGGCATACATCACAAGATCATTGGTTTAACGCTCATATTAGAAGATGACCAAAAAATGATATACATATTTATTGGCGCGGGGCCCTAAAAGCGCGGGGCTAGTAGCATATGCTACTTTTGCTACTACGTTAATCCGGCTCTGATTAGTTCAATATTTGACAAGGATCAGTGCATAGCGAGGGAACCAAATCCCCCCCCCCCCCCAGCCCTCTCCACCCAGCCCTCCACACCCAGCGGTGAAAACAAATAAAGGATTTCTTGCCAGGGTACAGTTTTGTTGGTTTTGTGGGCCCTAAACAGGACCGTGGTGCAGTTTTTTGGGCCTTAAAAAGGACCGTGGTGCAGTTTTGTGGGTATTGTGGGTTTTGTGGGCCCTAAAACGGACCGTGAGGGGAACAGATCACCAAGGATCGCTGAAGCTATGCACATATCAGGACATACATATGTTCGTTCGTAGCAGCACAATTTAAAGCGGAGGTCAAAATTCTGTAATGTCATGCAGGATACTGTCGAACGGGTCTGACTGACGAACTTTATTCCGATGTCGCCACAAAAAGTCACACATGTAGTCAAGTCTCTAACACTTCACTCCCCTGTATCATAAAGCTGGTCTTACTGTAGTGAAGTCTGTAACACTTCACTTCAATGCATCATAAAGCTGGTCTTACTGTAGTGAAGTCTCGAACACTTCACTCCAATGCATCATAAAGCTGGCTTTACTGTAGTGAAGTCTGTAACACTTCACTCCCCTGACAACTCCAAGAGATTCATCTTTCACGGCCTTGACACTGCGATTGAATGACACGCTGTTAGATTTTTCGCGCGAATTTAAGAAAAAAACATTTAAGAAAAAGTACGCTGAATTTAAGAAAAAACAATTTAAGAAAAAGTACGGTGCTCCGTTTGGCTTCAAAATTTCAACAATTTTAATTTGTGGGTGATAAAAGACACAAGTACCCTTTCGATAACTCCACCCCATCTAGCATGGTCATTTCCAACTCTGGCATTGAAATCTCCGAGCATGATAATTTCATCTAGGCAGTCATCCACTGTCTTTTGAAGCAGTTCAAAGAATTCCTCCTTGACCTCTGCTCTCTCATCCTCATTTGGCCCATATACTATGACCAGGTTGACTATGGTTTCTCCTTCTTTTAGTTTTACAACCATAATGCGCTCCGAGACAAAGTTCCATCCCTTGATACTATCTTTCTGGTTTTTGGCCACAATGCAACCCACGCCCCCTATAGCTCTTTCAGATGTGGGTACACCACTGTATAGCAGCGTGTTGCCATCGAGATCCATGACTCCTTGTCCCTTTTTCTTTCTTTCCTTAATAGCCAGGATTTCTAGTTTTGCTTTCCTCATCTCTTCCACCAGCTCCTCTTCTTTCCCATTTATACTTCTTGTGTTCCAAGTTCCATTAGTCGAAGTCCGTAGTCCGTTCCAGTTCGTCGCCTTTAGAATCAGTCCGGTTTTCTCTCTTATATTACTCGTAATCATAGTTTAAAGCAAACAGGTGATTGGCCTATTGTGCCTTTGCATGGGGGAGAGGCTGCCTCCTTACGGCCTCCATGCAGGCCGCCCTCCTCCTTTTTCAGCCAGGCTTGGGACCGGCCTCGGCGGAGTTATGAATGAATATCCTAGTTGTATCTCGGGAAGGGCTGAATGATATATCTTTTTCTGTTGACGTAACTACAAGCTGTTACAAGATAAACGTTTAAAACTGGAAAAACTGGAAGCAACTTTTTAAATGTGGAGCGGTCTTTCCTCATGGTCTGATGATTCCTTTCAAAAAAGCCTTTACAAGCCTGGTCTAACTGGCAGGTTTTACAAATTATATCCCAGACATATTAAGTGCATACTCCAGTTAAATGTAAATTATTATCGCTCATAACGTAAGTATTTTTGTATTTTTGTTTTTTAATTTCTTTAAAACACAAACGTATAATTAGTATTGTAACAAACTCTAGCACTCATAAATTATCTTCTATAGAAGGAAGCAGTTACCTTAAAATACATTCAGCAGCACCGAGTACTTGGCGTGAATTATTCACAATTACAGTAAAAAATTAAAGAAGATAGTGTTGGTACCTAGAGAGTTCTATTTTATTGTTCGCTTAGTTTCGACTTAGCCATTTTTTACTTGTACCGTAAAATTTCTGTAGAGGGTGCTTCAAAAATCGCTTCTTATTTTTAAATTGTTATATCCTCACCTGTTTTAACTGGATATACATGAAGCAAATGCCAAAATTTACTTACTTACTTAGTCGTTTGTCTTCTAACGTGAGGTGTAGAGATTTGGAAGAAAGAGCGCCATACTGTCCTATCGGTTGTCTTCCTTCTGGCTTGGTTCCATTCTATTCCTCGGTCCAGAGATTGTCTAATGTTGACTCTGGGTCGCCCTGGAGGTCAAGATTTATGGCTCTTAGCCTCCCATACATGCATTGGCAGCCGATTGTCTCTCATTCTGCAGACATAGCCACACCGTCTTAGTTGGGACTGTTCTACTTGGGTCTGCAGGGGTTGGATTTTTAGGCCTTGACGTATCGTCTGGTTGCTGACCGTGTCTCTTCTTGTTACTTCAACCACCTTCCTCAGATACCTCAATTTATGAGGTTTGGATCTGGCTTTTGTGGGTTGTAGTCATTGCCTATGACTTGCATCCATATGTCAAGACTGGGACATAGGTGGAGCGGTATACAGCCATCTTCGTTTTCTTGCCAACTTCTCTTTTGCTGAGGAATCCTCTATTTATGGCCTGAAAAAGTCTCCCAGCTGCTGCTCTTCGGGTAGCCAACTCTTCTTTGATGCCTCCATTCCAGTCTATGACAGCCCCAAGATATTTAACGTGGTTGACCTGTCCAGGACTTGTTCTCCCAGCATAATCTGATGTCTTCTTTCCTCTCGTGATATCACCATGGTTTTTGTTTTGGAGCTGCCGATGACCATCCCTCTTTTCTCCAGCTCGTCCTTCCAGACTTGCAGGTTGGATTGAAGATATATTGCAATCAGGGCAACATCATCGGCAAATTCCAGCTCTGAAATACAGATCTGTCTCATCTTCCAGTACTCCACTGAATATTTTCTTGTCCTCTCCTTACATGTTTTGATGACATCATCCATGAGAAGTATGAACAGATATGGCTACAGGATATCACCTTGTCCTACACCAGTGGTGGTCCTGAACTCTTCTGATTTGGTTTGTCATCCTCATATAATTTCTGCAAGACTTGTAGAAATTCTGTATAGCACTTATCAGAGGCGCTGGAATGTTGTTCCTTGCCAAGCAGTTCCAAAGTTAGCTCCAAGGGACCTTGTCAAATACCTTTTCCAGATCCAAGAAAGAAAGGTGCATCTCACCTTGTAATTCCCATAAACAAAATAAAATATATAAAAAATGACTATTAAACTGACGTTACAAGAGACAGCAACAATTACTTACCGCTATGAAATCATGTACTAAATTGGCAATATCTTAAGTTGAGCTGGAAGTTAGTGTAATATTAATTAAAATGAATATATTCCCATGGACATTTACACTGGTTTAAAGCGTGAAACCTTACAATAATTTTAAAGTGAATATGTTTATAGGGACATTTACACTGCTTTGAAAATGTAAGTCATGCTTAGAATGGACATCATTTCTTTTCATCTTTCCCTCCCTGCTCCATAGGGAACCTGTAACTACTTTATGCTGTTAGTTCTCTTTACGAAACTAGCAATAAAGCAATCACCAGCCCGTGCAGTGGTGGTTCATGAATCATCATTCTATTCGCTGAGGTTGCCAGCCTCAAATGACTTTGGCATCCAATTGCGAGTTTGACACAATACAATTCACATGGTAATATATATGTTAGTTCACATGTTAGTAATAAAATATGAAATGTTAATCCAGCTTACGCCAATCCTGGCTACAGACTTGTCGCACAGATTAATAAAAGAGACGAATCGTTCTTTTACAACCCTTATCTGGGATTTCTTTTAATTTTAACATAGATTGCCCCTTCTGACTCCGCATTTCTTCAATTTCCTAGTCCTGGTTGTTCCTTATTAAAGTTTGAAAGAGATTTCCTGTGCTTTGTAAGTCTTATTTGGTTTTCCAATAACAGGTCCGGATAACAATCAAGAATTATGAATCTAGTTCTTCCTCTGGCGAAGGTCTGATGTCTTGGCGAGAGTACAAATCACAGAGAAATAAAACTGTGAAATTGTCATCCTATATTCCCTCCAGTGATGTTATGAATCTAATCAGAAAGATCCAATCATTTCAAATCATGCAGGATAGGCTGTGACATTTCAAAACAGTCCCCCGTGAAATAAGGTGCGTGCCTGCAAATGTCACGTTTGACCATATATGGACATATGATGCCTTGTATACACTCTCACACACACATTTGAAGACTCATATTGTCTAAAATGTAATAAATCCATGATTGCTTTTTTAAAACAACTACTACTATTACAACTACTAAGTTAAGTTACAATTTCGCGAAGGATTAAATTGTTTGAGATCCTCACATGTGAGTCTAGTATTTTATAGACTCACATGTGAGCACATCTAAGTTTATTGTATGTCTTATTATTTGCGTGCCACCGCGCACGATGTTTGAACGGGATGACGCGTTGGTTGCGTCGATTTGTTGCCATCCAGCTATGATGCTTGAGGCAGATCTCGATGTTTTTCGTCCAAGATAGACGTGATGTCTTGGATGTACTTGCCCTAAGTCTAGGGAAGACATGCAGATTATAATATTATAATGAAGCCATTCTTGAAGTGACAGTACCAAGAATCGTGCCATGATAAATGTCTAGCCAGAAAATGGCTCGTTTTTCTTGAGTGTCAGGCCTCGACACTCTATCTCCTACAGCGTTACGGTAGAGCTTCAGCTTGGCCAGTTGGGTCAAGCTGCTAGTGCGTCCCTCTGACGCCAGGAACGAATTGATGTCTTAAAGATAAAAATATCTACATAAATAAGATGATCGTGGTCCGTTCGATAGACCAATATATATTTATCCAGTCGTTGACCTGGAGGTCATAACGACTAGTGAAGTCAATCAACGGTCAGGTTGATTGTTATATGTACCAATGCATTTTTCCATGAAATCCTTTTGATGATTATGAATATTGATGAACTGTTTGCTGCCACTGTACCTGCCTATGATGTCGATGTCCACATATTGTAACAAAAATCGTGTCGTCATTATCGTCAAAAAAGGAGTCCCGTATACTTTACTTGTCAATTGGTCAAGCTTATGACCCAACCGTTACCGTGATGTTCATTTTGTCACCATTAATGGAATCAAAGAAACGGCCCACCAATATTGGCTTAATCAATTAACACGTCAACCACTTACAGTAAGCCCGACAGGCCGTACTATCACCAACAAGAAAACACAACGGCAACATACTACTACCAATGCAACAACTACTACTACTACCACTACTACTACAACTACTTCTACTACCACAACTACTACTACTACTACTACTACTACTACTACTACCACTATTGCTACTACTACCACAACAACAACAACTACTACTACTACCACTACTACTACAACAACTACTACTACCACAACAACTACTACTACTACCACTACTACTACCACCACTACGACTACCACCACTACTACTACTACTACTACGACTCCTACTACGTCTACTACTACTACTATGACTACTACAACTACTACTACTATTGCTACAAATACTACTACTACTGCTTATGGCGAATGAAAAGTTAATTAAATATCAACCCCAACGCCCCAGGCTTCCAGCACCTTTTCTCACCCCCCCCCCTTTTTTTTTGTTTTTAAACACCCAAAACAAATATGAGGACGAAGGAGAGAAAACGCATGCGCATGCACGACAGATTTGGAAATGTTAATTTACTCTATTTACAATGATTGAACATGAGGGATCAAGCCATTATCATTAATTGGTAATTGATCACATTAACTGAAATCGGAGAAACTGTATATAAACAAATTATAACCCACCAGAGGTTGAACGGGATATTTTTCTTAAAATTGAATAAATACAAAATGTATTCACTTCCACAGAATAAAAAATAAAAAAAACTCTTGTTTATTTGCCCTAACTCAAAAATGTATAATTTGATCAGAAACACAAAAAAGATTCTTTTACCTTTAAAAAAAATTATCAGTCAATCAAAGATCTCAAACGAACATACGCGTTAAACCAACACATGCCAAGTTTTCCTGTCATGTTCCATCAGCTCGAGGTCTTTCTATGTCTTATTCCCCATTTTCATTTCTGTCTCCAGGAAACTTCTCCATTTATTCTTCGATCTGCGCCTACTTCTACTACTGTCAACAAGAAATGCCTAATAATGTTATCTACAGGTTTTTTTCAATGTCTGACAAATCCATCCCCAACGTCTTCTTCTCATTATTGTTCAAAGGCACTTGTCTGGTTCTTGTCTTCAGTTCGGAATTAATGATATTTCTCGACCATTTCAATCCTTCTATTCTACACACGCAGCCATTTATCAACGCCTGTAACTTATTAGTTGCTAGTTGTGCTGTTCTCCATGTTTCAGAGCCATACAATAGAATTAACTAGACATCTGAGTTGAAAATTCTGATTAGACTTGATTTCTTGTAAAGTCCATACATTTCTCAAAGAAATGAAAGCTCCTTTTGTCTTTTATCAGCCACATATTCAGTTGACAGCAGCATATGACAGACTCACTGTGACAGAATTGTCCGTTCTCTTTTCCTAGCCTTCATGTTTATCACCGTCATTATTGCGCTACGTATGGCAGTCATTTCCTTTTCCGGGCACGCGCGTCCGTTCGCGGGCGGCAAAAGCGTTAGGAATTCGACGCCTTCAGGGAAGTACCTAGTTTTAATTTTTATATTTATTTAGGTTCTTATGTGTCCTATCTAGCCTTCACTTTCTTTCCTTTCCCTGACGAAAGCCTTGTGGCCGTAAAGTTGGCTATTTTCTTTGTCTTTTGTCACCTTTTTTCGATTTTTTTTTCACACCCATCCTTTCTGTACTTAATCATTGTTTACACTCCCTTCCCTCAATTCTAGTCATGTCGGGACTTAAGCGACCATTTTTTGCTGATGAGCGTAATCAGTCACTTTCGTTCGAACTCATATTGACAACTGAATCTGTGGAGTGAAATGTTGTAACACCTTTACGAGCAGACCGTGTGTAGGAGAGACCGGGTAAATAAGAAAAACATTTCCGGACAAGACGAGATGGAGAATAAATATCCATCTTGAAAGAGATTAGCTGTGATTGATTATGTAGTCGTGAGTTTAAACATGGTCGATAATAGACGGAAGCTGGCATACAATTTATGGTGACTTGTAAACAACACATATTTTTGTGTGTTTGTTATACAGGAATTTTTCGTGAGAGAAAAGGAAATATACGCATCTTCCATGCTATTGGCTTGGCATTTGAGATGTAAAAATACAACATTTCTGATTGGGGCCTTGTCACATAGTAGCAATCTGGATGTGGGGCGAATGTTGCCTTATAATTTAGCGTCTTGTAAGTTTACCGAACTGTGCAATTCAATTCGTCAAAAAATAGCAAGACAAACCAGAATATGGAATAGGATCAGGATTTTACCTTAAAGAACCGGACAACGTGTTTCAGCACCTTGTGGATTTACACAACGATAACTCTACCTTTATTAATACGGAAAGTCCGGCACCCTAGGAACCTGAACCCTAAAGTCATAGTGGGAGTCTATTGTAAAGTAACACCCCAGACTACGTTTAAGAGACATCTTAATCAATTTGCCGAAACTATTTCACTAAGCTAGAAGTCTGAATTGCTCACAAACAAAATTTGGGGTGAATTGTACATTTTTATAATTCTATATTTTGCATTTATTAACATGTGAAAATTGCAAGTGGATGTCCAAGTCTTACGAGTTTCGCAACCTCAGTATATAAAATGATGGTTTCATAAACCACCACTGCAAGAACTGGTGACTGCTTAATACGGATTTCCCATAGAGAACCAAAAACAGAGGTAGTCCCAAGTTCCATATGGAGCAGGGAGGGGATGATGATAGAACTGATGTACATATTTATTATGTTAACTTTTCAACCAGTGCAAATATAAATGTAAACATATTCAATATAAATGCTATGGATGTTTTCTGCTCACTGGGATTAACATTAATGCTCAGAGAGGGTAAAGTTCTAAGGCAGATGGAATGGTTGAATGAAAAAAAGAGGGAGGGAGGAACCTGATTTTGTGTCAGGAAACCCAAAACTCAGGAGAATGTTTGTTTCTCTCTTATTTCATGATACTAGTCGGTGGTACGAATTGGTGGCGCTATCTGTGGAACAAGTGAGTGGTATTAGTGGCCTGCAGTCCAGGCTACCAGACATGACCAGTGACGAGAGTAAACCAGTCCATAACCTGCAAAGAGCAAGCATCGGCTGGAGCAGAAACCAACCAACATCTTACTGGCTGCTAAGTACCCATTCAAAACTGCCAAGTGAATTATCTAATTAAGAACTTTTCAAATCAGACCATCACCTGTGAGGAAATTGCAAAGATTCTATCTAAATTCACCCTTCCCTTATTTATTTTAAATTTGTTAAATTAACGATTATTGATTATTAAATTTGTTATCTGCAAATATACAAATTTATAGTTGATTTTATCATTTTTTGAGTGAACTGCACCCGTATGTCTCTTTAAATACTTATACCAGAGCTTTTTAAGTAATATTTTACAGAGTTAAATCAGTCGGGGGCTCATCAGAACGAGAACAATCCTAACTCATAGAAGGTCAGGAAAGATAAAAAGTTTACACGGCCTGGATCCTATCAGCTGTAGTACTTGATTTCTTTAAATTCCTAAGAGGCTCCCTGTAATTAAAGCACCATTCTTCAATTCACATCTCTGCTAAGAGTAATCTTGAACGAAAGGTAGACACCTTTGAAGACCCTCAGAAGATACTCTGAATTTTGGCCACTGTTGGACCATCAGTGCAGAGCAAGGAAAGTACATCCTGTGACACTTACTAATCTGAAACTGTTGAGTCGGTCTGAAAAATGGGCTACCCAAAACTCAAATAAGAGCCTTCATTCAGTAAACTGAAGTAAAGTGCCAAAGCGTATTTTTCATTTAAGAAAGGTTAAGGAAGTGTGCCTTCTAAGTGATGTGTAGAATTTAATGAAGGACCAGAGGCTGCTACATTTTTCAAGCAAATTCTAGGCTGAACAGTGGAAAAAATGCTTGTTGACAGTCACGAGCACGAAAGCAAACACTACCGGCGCTAACCTATAAAAAGGCGGAGAATTGTTCTAAGACAAAGAAGGAACTGAGGTAAGAGTCTCAGCAAAAAGTCAGACAGGAATATTCAGAGGAAGCTGGAAATGCTGCTAGTATATTCTGAATTAAAAGTAAGTAATTGTTTAAAATAATATTATATATTTTTGTAGTTGTAGTTTCATTATGGAGAAAAATTAGATTTTCTTAAAATCAAATGTGCTGTTCCTAAATTTCTTATAACTTGAATTTTTTAAAAATTAATTGCCATGAGATTTTCCATACATATTGTCCATAATCTTTTAACGCTTTTTTCTAGATCAGTTTTTTTTTTTTTTTTTTTTGGTATCTGGTCAAATGTTTAATTTATTTTAAAAAAATAATGTAAAATTTAGCCAAACGTATTACTATTTTTAGACTGAATTCAAAGTCCGATAACTTTGGATCTATTGAACTTATAAAAAATCCGATTTGACGAAAGTTTTAAAATACGATGATAAATGTTCTTTTTAAATTTGATAATCATTGCTTAATAATTTTTTTTAAAACCTTAGAAAATTGAAATACAACAACATAATCCAATATGGCCGCTTTTCCCAAGGCAACCAATATTACAATACTATCAAACTCTTCGTTATGCGTATCTATGATTGATATAGGTTAAGTCTGCACATTGTTAATGAAATCTAATGTCAGTTCTAGTACTTTTATCTCCAAGGTAAAATGAATACAGAGAGACAGAAAAGCACACGAATAATAGAACTGGAGACTAACTTTAAAATGGATAGACAAGACATTTGAGAATTTCAGTGGTTAGCTCAAGACACACGGGTGTGGTGTAACATGACTGTAGACGTACTTCTCACAGTCTGAAGAATAATGATATAACTTAAATTACAAAGGACGTTTTGTGTGATATGCCATTGTGCATAAAAATGAGCAAAAACGGGTCACTGGCAGACGTCTAATTGTTCAGAATCTTGCCACGGTGTGTTTTGTTGTTGTTGTTGGTGTTAACTGAAACATCACGTTGCATTGAATGCCATACTAGTGTGTCTGAATTTACATAATTTTCATGCACCATGAGCCCTATATGCAAGTTAACTGCTTCGTCAGATATCCAACTGAAGAAACAATAATCTGTTCCAAAGTCGTAGGGAAAAAATAACTGTACTGTACAGATTAAGCAATGCACTGTGGTATTTTAGTACTGCATATGGCATACGTATATACCTATAACAAATCAGGCATCTCACTAAGATTTAAGAGAAAGAAGTTTGCCAGTGTATGGATTTCAGTTCTTCTTAAGACCCAAAAAGTATTAAACAAAGGGGTCAAATGCAATAATCGTAAATGTGTAACCATGGATGGCAAATGTTTGCCACAAAAAGCTCTCTGCCTTCTAACACACAGTCTATCCTTGCAGTTTAGCGGATTTTCAAGTGTAGATCTGACTATATGAGATTTAGGTTTTATACTCCCTCTTTTAAATGTAACCCTTCTGTGACTGAATTATTGGATCGATCTCTTCTCCTCTCCGGCAGTAGTCAGTTACATTTGTTGTGAGTAATGATTATGTGAAATTTTCAGTGGTCGGCACTTCTTCTTTCTCTGCTGTCGAGCAGATATTTGGTATTTTCAAGCCATCGTACAGTATTCTAATTAGTACTGAATTTTCTGGGCTCTAAGTCCTCAAGATGCTCAAACAAGGTCCGATATATGAGAAGTACTGAAATAGTACTATTGAAAAAAAAACACACACACACACCCACACAAATAGTAATACGTCTTACAAGGAGAAGGACAAGAAAAACCTACGTTGCGGCCACAAGGCCTTCGTCAGGGACAGACAAACAAGAGACAGGAGGGAAAGAAAATGAGAATTAAGTAGAGAACATGAAACTATAAAAATAAGAGAAAAACACTCCCTTAATATTAAGTCCAGTCACATGTGAAGCAAAGCAAGATGGCTGCCACTAAACCGGAAAGAGGAAGTTGAAATCGTACTACAGTAATAAGTCGTCATGTTTGTTTGCCCGCTTGATCTTGTTAAGAGTAGGTGGATGATGCAATATTAATCGATGTCGTAGATTTTAGATAGGAGAATTAAGACTTGGGTTGGTCCCTTCTGAATAGGTTGGAATGAGTGATAGTCACAGTGTGAGATAGTAAAAGAAATAGATTCCACGAGTGAGATGATAGAATGTGATATAGAGGCTGTCTCTGAAAGCGGAAAAAAATTCTTCTCCCTCTCACCTATCTTCTACGACAACTTTACAGCGTCAGACAGTCTAAACACAGATATATCTATTACCTATATTTCTATCTACTCACGGGCACGCACATACACGTGACGACAGTTAAACACACAGACGTGGGAAAACTATAACAATGATTATATGTATACATTAGAACGAGCTGACCAACACGCTGATTAATTCCAAGAGAAAAACTTTAATTATCATTTAAAATTTTCTTCACAACACATAGAAATTACATCAAAACATATACAAATAGTCATAAAATATCACGAGAATGCTACAAGGATGATAGCCCCGTTATGATATTAACTCTAGGTTTAGCCCACAGCCCCGTTATGAGACAGATGATGGCCCAAAGAGTCACAAATACATATGGTTAGGGTTTAATATTTCTTCCCCCTTTTAGGTATGAACAGACTGGATACTCTGATCTAGTATAAGGGAATATATATATAGATATATAGTTAGCAATAAATTGCATAACGAAATGTTACAATTGTGAGTGAATCAACAAAGAACATCCCTCAGTCTACTTTCACTCAGTTCTTTCATCAGGGCCCTGTCGTGCGTTTCTCACTCTCTTACCCTATAACTTGCCGTTGTTCACCGTCTGGCGCACGCTATGACACAATCTGTTTTATCGTTTGGTGAAGCGAATACCCAGCTCTGCAGATCTTGGTTTATCCAATTTGTCCGGGGAGCGTTCTCTTCAGGCGATAAGTTTAATTCAGATTTTAAGTTAGTGTCACTTGAATCAGTTTTGGATAAGCAAGTTTAAACGGGCACACAGAGTAAAAAAAAACACGAGGGTTCCCTTAATTTGGAAAGACAGTCTTGGTTCACTATACACTCTCTCAATACTTGTCGGAAATATTAATGTTACTTCTTGTAATGATTCTCGCCGCTAGGCAGCATGTATATTTGAGTTTATTGTGAAGAAATAAAGTCTGGCTCAAAGGCCCAGTATAAACATTTTTGTCTTTAGAAAAACCTTTAGTGGGATTGGTATTACTGTCTATCTCTGATGGCACGTGCACTGTCAGACCAGTGTTACTTGAAAAAACCCACGTGGTTAAAGATAGGAAATGTCTATTCTTCTCACAAGTATGTCTCTTTACTACTAAACGCCGGCAAGTTCTGGGTCACCCCAGTATTCACTACATAAAAAGGGAAAAAGCACATATAAAATAATTATACATACTATGTATAAGGATATAACTTATTGTAGCGAAAGGTTTTCCTAGTATGATAGTAGTGGTAGAGCAGAAGTAGAATCTCTCTCCAGAAAGTATGAAGTTCCAGTGCCCGAGAAGTACACTGGTATCACAAGTGAGTTACAGCTGTGAATACTCTGAGCTGGACAATAGATTTAGGCTTCAGAAGTATAAGATGCTACTTCGCTATCGTAACCCTATGTGATATTATAATTAAATTAGAAAAAGTAACTCAAAATTTAACAGTTAAAAATTTAACAAGTCAAATGAGTACAATTATCCAATTTATTATGTACATCTATATATTCTTGTAATGATAAATGGGTGTTGGAAGATGGTAAAATGTATGATTATTTACAGTTACAAATTAAAATAACTAATAGAAAAAGTCTTGGATTTATCTTCCACTGAATTTTATAAAACAAGTTTGTCACATTATCTCTTGCCATCTAGTTTTCATCATTAGAAAGTCGTTTTAGAACTGCTCACAGGATTTGTTGGATGGAAATATATAAACTCAACTTTATCCACGTCTGCTCGAGGGTCCTCCGACACACTGGAGTACGGAAGACTTTCCTTCAGCCCGCCCTATAACTACGGGGGACTAAGGTGTTGAAGTTTGGTTGACCTCTAGGCTTCAGTGAGCTGGATCAACTTCTTCAAGTCTTTAGTTTCTCGATCAGGAATGATCATAAACATTGATCATAAAAACCTGGAACAAGAAGTAATAGGTGGCCATTGTTCTAACAATCTCACCACCCTCTGCTGTTCATGATGCGACCATGTCTTCAGTGTTTGTATGTAAATGAATGAATCATGGTAGTATATTACAGAGATAGCATGATAAGATAATGTATAAGGTGCAGAATTAACAATATACATGAATAAATCACATGTTATGATACATGGGTACGATATAACCTTTGCCTTCCACTTATGGATGTCAAGTCACTTATGTACTTGCTGGTATGTCGTAAGCTTCCAGGCAAGAATTAGCCATAATATATTTGGCTAACCAATTAATGGTTATGTTTCCTGACAATGCCGGTGAAGGTTATCTCTGGTTAGCGTCATTCCCTTTTTTATTATATCTGCTACAATCAATCAGAAATAAAATCTGAAATAAAATGATATTAGTAATACATATATTTTTAATAAACTTACATACCCTCTTAGGATTAATAAGCTCACGGTGAGACTGTATTGGCTTAACTTAATCTGCCCTGCATGCAGCGTGAAAATAGAACTTTTCTTGCAGAGGCTGTCCTCCAGTTTCTCACTCTGGCTTCTGGAATTTGGTGTGTGATTTACAATGCGCCGCTCTGTCCTTATATTTCAGTCTCTCGCGCGTACGAGAAAGCAGCTCCCAAATTCCCCAAAAGATTTTAGTTTCATCTCCTGTTTTGAAGCTATATGAAACAATCTGTGCTTTTCCTGTACTCGTTTTTCTCTTCTGTCACTCACACACTTATCTCCTTCCTTCCTTCCTATATATCATTTCCTTTTCCCCATATGGGGCTTTCATTACATATAAGTTTTATACAATTCCGTTGAGGCTTGTTAGTGTAATAAATTTTTAAAGATTATTAGCTAACTTTTAGCCGATGTGATGAAGGTGAAAAATATTAATTATCTTTAAAACTATTTATATTTGAATAATATCCTTTTGGATATAATTCCTAGCCTATCTCCTTTGTTGAGTTATATTTATTTAATATTATTCCAACCATGCGTTCTCCTGTAGTGAATAATTTAATGTCCAGTAAATGCAAACTTTTAAAGTCGGCCATACATTCCTATATAGCTATTTCCTCATTCTTCAGTAATACTGTATGGCTTTTAACCGTAAGTCACATTTCCGCTGTCTACCAACTTCAAAGAAAGACCGCAGCGCTGACCTTGCGCTGGTGTGTGTGGGTGTCGCGTGGGCGTGTCGCGCTACAACCAAGCAAGTGTTTACCAAATCTCGCTACAGAGCCCTCTTCTTTAAAACAGTGCCTGCACGGTTAACTTTTTGGTAACACATGCTGCAGTTCCTCCTTAATTTTCTGTTTCTCTATATCTCCTTTGATAGGATGCCTACTTAAAAAATCGGGTCCAAGATTGTCCCGTCCTGGTATGTATCTCACATTGAACGAATATGGAGATAACAGTAAACTCCACCTTAAAAGTCGTGAATTTAATTTTTTAGACACTGCTAAAAACATCAAAGGCTGGTGATCACTTTCCACAATGAAGTGTTTCCCGTAAAGAAAAGGGGCGAATTTGTTGATCGACCAGACCAAAGCGAGGCATTCACGTTCAACGGTAGAATAATTTCTCTCAGCTGTATTTAACTTTCTACTGGCAAAAGCTACTGGTAATAGCATATGTGGCGGTGTGTCTGCCCGCTGTAGTAATGTTGCTCCGATGCCTACATTGCTAGCATCCGTTCTTAGTACGAATTCTTGTGTGAGATCGGGAAGGGCAAGGATAGGTTTATTTGTCAGCTTATTTTTCAACTCTGTATAAGCCTGTTCACACTCCACAGTCCATTGTATTTTATCCGGCTGACCTTTTTTGGTTAAGTCGGTTAATGGCGCGCACAATGAGTTAAAATGGGGTATATATTTCTGATAAAACCCGCACAGTGACACAAAGGATCTTACATCCTTCTTAGTTTGTGGTCTTGGTGCTTTTCTCATTTTCTCTACATTCTTTGGGTCCGGAGACATTTGCCCTGTAGAGATAGTGTGACCTAAAAATTCCAATGTCTCACATCCAATATGACACTTAGTTGGGCGTGCTGTCAATCCCGTTTCTCTTAATCTACCTAACAACATGGAGAGTGCTACTACGTGTTCCTCGAATGTAGTGGTAGCAATCAGAATATCATCCATGAAGTTGGTGATATGAGGATTTTGTAATGGTTCCAACAATTTCCTCATCATTCTGGTGAAGATACTTGGAGCATTCTTTAAACCAAATGGGAGTACATTGAACTCGTAATGTCCATCCGGTGTACTAAAGGCTAACAGTTTCCTAACTTCTGGTTTCACTGGTATTTGGTAGTATCCCTTGCTTAGATCTACTTTTGAAAAATACCGAGCCTTACTCAATGTAGCAAACAACTGATTGGTGTCAGGTAATGGGTCTACCTGAGATTCAGTGATAGCATTTAGTTTCCTATAATCAATGCATAACCTGTGTTCACCACTAGGCTTCCTTAATAGCACCACACTTGAGCTGTAGGGAGATTCAGACTTTGAAATAATTTTCTCTTTTAAGAGATAATCAATCTCATCCTTGAGTGCCTGTCCTTTAGCATAAGGTATAGGGTATGTCCGCATACAAACTGGTGTAGGGTCAGTAATCGTCATGTCATACTCTAACAGATTAGTACACCCCGGCTTATCTGTGAGTACATCAGCATGGATTTCTAACACCTCCTGAACCTTTTTCCTCTGCTCAAGAGTTAAATGTTCACTCACATTAACCTGAGCATAGCTTTCCGTAGTTGATAGGGGGTATTCCATGGAGGAAATTGGTTCATCCTGCATTTCTGTTGCAATGGCCAGGGTCATGATATGGGCAACTTCTGATGCTTCCCTGTCATAATACTTTTTAAGAAGGTTGACATGATACACCTTCTCCTTTCCTTTCTTGTCAATCTTATAGTTGGTCCGGGAAAGTTTTTCCAATATGACGTAGGGTCCCTGCCATCCAATTTGCAATTTATTATTGCTGCTGGGCAACAGTAACAGAACCTTTTCTCCCACCTCAAGTTCCCTATCTTTTGCTGTTTTATTGTAGTAAGCAGCTGCTGCTTCCTCCTGGCCTGTCTCAAGTTATCATTTGCCAGTTTCCAACTTGTTTTCAATCGAGATGTCAACTCGTTGACGTATTGGTATGAAGAAGTCACGGTTTCTTCTGCTTTTTCATCAGTCCATGTCCGCAACAATGCTTCCAGTGGACCTTTGATTGGTCGTCCAAACAACAATGTAGCTGGAGCCAATCCTGTGGAGTTATGTGGGACTTCCCTATAGGCAAATAGTGCTGAGGGTAAGTATGTGTCCCAAGTTTCAGGTTTCTCACTAGCCAACTTTCTAAGGATTGAAATGAGCGTGCCATTGAACCGCTCTACTTGACCATTCCCTTGGGCGTGGTACGGGCTACAGTGATAATGTCTAGCTTGAAATAACCTGAATACTTCTTGTGTTAGCTTTCCCCTAAACTGAGAACCATTGTCAGTCAATATTTGATGTGGGAAACCTAATCGGGTGAATATTGTTAACAGTGCCTCTGCCACATGTTTCGAATCTATCGATGACATTGCTACTGCCTCTCCCCACATAGAGCAAGTATCGACCAAGGTTAAGATATATGCATTTCTCTTCTTGGTCCTACTGAGGGGTCCAACAATATCCACGGCAACACGTTCGAAGGGCGTTCCCATGATGGGCATTTCTCCCAGTGTTGCTGGTGCAGTCCTATGTTTAGGAGCTACTCTTTGGCATTCTGGACAGGATCTCACATACCTCTTTATGTCCTCTGTGATCCCTGGCCAAAAGTAGTGACAGGCTATCCGTTGTCCAGTGGCCCCTATTCCCATATGTCCACTGAAGGGTATAGCATGTCCTAGCTTCATAACCTGCTCCCTGTATGATTTTGGCACTACAAGCTGTCCATGTCCTTTTGGTCCTGTTCCAGCTTTTCTATATAGTAGGCCTTTTTTCATATATAAGTCTCCTTTCTCTGGAGGGTTATGGCTTTTAGGTAATTTGCCAAAGCAAGGCTTCAATGTACTGTCAGCAGTTTGAGCCTTTCTCATCTCTTCTGGATGAGTATTGATGATAGTGTCCTCCTCTTTCTTAGAGCTTGCCCTGGTCTGGACTGTTGCCATCACTATGGGTCTTATAGGTTCTCCTAGAAAGACATATCTACATCCCAGTATTAATGGGTAGATAGGGTTGTCCATCACTGCTGCTTTGATCTCTCCTTCCACATAGCGAGATCTTATGTTGATTCGGGCTATGGGCAGTGTCATGGTTCCTGCTCCCTTGACTGGTCCTCTGATTTCCACTGTTTCTGTGGTTATCTGTTCCGGACTCACCAGAGAAGAGCACACTACTGAGTCAAAGTCCAAGCCTGTATCATATAAGCACAGTACTTGGGTGCCATTCAAGGTCACTTCCTCACAGACAGGGGGATGATGGAGGTCATTCTGACTATCTGCCAGGTCCTTCCTTCCCTTGTTCTCTGTTGTAAGGCATGCAGCGTGATGAGGAGGGTTTTTCCGTCTGCATTCCGCAGTATTGTGGTTACTCATTTGGCAAGATTTACACCACTTTCCTTCCTTTCTTGGAGGTTTCTTTTCTGATCCTAGAGGGTTTTTGTCTTTATAATCAGTTCTGTGTTTGTTCTTGTTGGAATTGTCCCTGTGTTCATAGTTGGTAAAGTTTTGTGAAGGTTTGAAGTTCTCACCCTGCTTCTTCTTATTTCCTGATACTTCTGACTGAGCTGCTTGATATCTTTCAGCCATGGTTAAAATATCTTCCAATCTCTCAGCTCCTTGTTCCATAAGAAATTTTCTCATTTCTTGAGGCATGGATTCTCTCAGTTGCTCCATCATGACCATTTCTTTTATATCTTGACACTTTCCTAAGCTAATCCATTTTGTCAGATAAGTTTCCAATCTGGCAGAAAACTGGTGATAGTTTTCTCCTGGAAGTAGCTTAGCAGTTCGGAATCTCTTTCTATAAGATTCAGAATTCTTTTCGTACCTGACCAGTAAAGCTTGTTTTAAGATTTCATAATCTTCCTGGTCTTCTTTTGAGAGTTTTAAATAAACATCGTATGAAACTCCCCTCAACCCCTGAGATAGCTTAAGGCTCCATTTTTCCTTTTCCAATCCATAGGTAGAGGCCAGTCTCTCATATCTATCCAGGTACGACTCAATGGCGTCCTCTTTTTCAATAAATGGATCCAGGTGGAAACTCATGGCTCCATTTGCCGCGCTATGGTTGGAGCTACTCTCAGAGTGAGGTGAGCTAGCACCATGATTGCTAGCTGCTCCCTGGAGTTCAAGTTCCTTTAAACTTAACTCATGCGCTCTTTGTAACCTTCTTTCTTCAGCTTCCAAAATTAGTCTCTTTTCTTCTCTTTCCAGTCTTTTGGCTTCTCTCTCTGCTTCTAATTTCTTAGCTTCAGTCTCAACTTCCATTCTTTTAGTCTCTCTTTCTGCCTCTAATTTCTTAGCTTCAGCCTCAACTTCCATTCTTTTGGTCTCTCTTTCTGCCTCTAATTTCTTAGCTTCAGCCTCAACTTCCATTCTTTTGGTCTCTCTATCTAAATATTTATCCACTTCAGTTGTGATATATCGAATTAGAGCATCTCCTGTCATACCCAAGTCTTTTCCTTCCTGCATAATCGCAGCTCTAAACTTCACCAATTCAGCCATGATGCTTACTTACCAGAGGGTATATAATTTTATCTTCACTAACAAACTAACTTAATTAAAATCAATTAATTACTTTGAACAAGACAAATCCTTAAAACCTTGTGAGCGTTTCCTATTTACTTCGTACTCAATGGTACTACTATTACAAACAAATTTCTAAGTTTTTAGAATTTTTTCCAAAAAAAAAAATTTATTTTTACAAACTATTTGTGGCTCAAGATAGAAGAATACATAGATAGTGGCCCAGGATACAAAATAATATCCCGCGAAAGAGCCCCCAATGTAGCGAAAGGTTTTCCTAGTATGATAGTAGTGGTAGAGCAGAAGTAGAATCTCTCTCCAGAAAGTATGAAGTTCCAGTGCCCGAGAAGTACACTGGTATCACAAGTGAGTTACAGCTGTGAATACTCTGAGCTGGACAATAGATTTAGGCTTCAGAAGTATAAGATGCTACTTCGCTATCGTAACCCTATGTGATATTATAATTAAATTAGAAAAAGTAACTCAAAATTTAACAGTTAAAAATTTAACAAGTCAAATGAGTACAATTATCCAATTTATTATGTACATCTATATATTCTTGTAATGATAAATGGGTGTTGGAAGATGGTAAAATGTATGATTATTTACAGTTACAAATTAAAATAACTAATAGAAAAAGTCTTGGATTTATCTTCCACTGAATTTATAAAACAAGTTTGTCACATTATCTCTTGCCATCTAGTTTTCATCATTAGAAAGTCGTTTTAGAACTGCTCACAGGATTTGTTGGATGGAAATATATAAACTCAACTTTATCCACGTCTGCTCGAGGTTCCTCCGACACACTGGAGTACGGAAGACTTTCCTTCAGCCCGCCCTATAACTACGGGGGACTAAGGTGTTGAAGTTTGGTTGACCTCTAGGCTTCAGTGAGCTGGATCAACTTCTTCAAGTCTTTAGTTTCTCGATCAGGAATGATCATAAACATTGATCATAAAAACCTGGAACAAGAAGTAATAGGTGGCCATTGTTCTAACAATCTCACCACCCTCTGCTGTTCATGATGCGACCATGTCTTCAGTGTTTGTATGTAAATGAATGAATCATGGTAGTATATTACAGAGATAGCATGATAAGATAATGTATAAGGTGCAGAATTAACAATATACATGAATAAATCACATGTTTTGATACATGGGTACGATATAACCTTTGCCTTCCACTTATGGATGTCAAGTCACTTATGTACTTGCTGGTATGTCGTAAGCTTCCAGGCAAGAATTAGCCACAATATATTTGGCTAACCAATTAATGGTTATGTTTCCTGACAATGCCGGTGAAGGTTATCTCTGGTTAGCGTCATTCCCTTTTTTATTATATCTGCTACAATCAATCAGAAATAAAATCTGAAATAAAATGATATTAGTAATACATATATTTTTAATAAACTTACATACCCTCTTAGGATTAATAAGCTCACGGTGAGACTGTATTGGCTTAACTTAATCTGCCCTGCATGCAGCGTGAAAATAGAACTTTTCTTGCAGAGGCTGTCCTCCAGTTTCTCACTCTGGCTTCTGGATTTGGTGTGTGATTTACAATGCGCCGCTCTGTCCTTATATTTCAGTCTCTCGCGCGTACGAGAAAGCAGCTCCCAAATTCCCCAAAAGATTTTAGTTTCATCTCCTGTTTTGAAGCTATATGAAACAATCTGTGCTTTTCCTGTACTCGTTTTTCTCTTCTGTCACTCACACACTTATCTCCTTCCTTCCTTCCTATATATCATTTCCTTTTCCCCATATGGGGCTTTCATTACATATAAGTTTTATACAATTCCGTTGAGGCTTGTTAGTGTAATAAATTTTTAAAGATTATTAGCTAACTTTTAGCCGATGTGATGAAGGTGAAAAATATTAATTATCTTTAAAACTATTTATATTTGAATAATATCATTTTGGATATAATTCCTAGCCTATCTCCTTTGTTGAGTTATATTTATTTAATATTATTCCAACCATGCGTTCTCCTGTAGTGAATAATTTAATGTCCAGTAAATGCAAACTTTTAAAGTCGGCCATACATTCCTATATAGCTATTTCCTCATTCTTCAGTAATACTGTATGGCTTTTAACCGTAAGTCACATTTCCGCTGTCTACCAACTTCAAAGAAAGACCGCAGCGCTGACCTTGCGCTGGTGTGTGTGGGTGTCGCGTGGGCGTGTCGCGCTACAACCAAGCAAGTGTTTACCAAATCTCGCTACACTTATATTTTAAACTGCAAGCGTAGAGCTTATCATTTAACACTTCCCGTGAGATAAGTTATATTATAAAAATCAATTATCATGAATTTGAAATACATATAAATATATTTCGTCAATACTCATGAGACATCTAGCAGTTATAAGTTAGTTTAGAAAATATATCTCGACTGAGTAGTTAGCAGTTAAATTCAATTCATTATGGCTACATGTTTGTTAACCTAGAAATATAATTTATCCTGCTTTCCACTGTAACTCGTCGACTAAAGAATATAACAAACTATTAAAATAATCACTCTGCACACAGAACTAGTAAAATATGAAATAAGCGACTTAACACTTTAAACACTTCACAAAATACTAGAATATAGTATATAATATTTTACCTCACACAGAACTAAAGGTAGTCGCACCACTTAAGAATAATATGCTTATATATATGGAAGTCTAGAAGTTCGACAAATTGTCGAAACAAACTGAGAACTTCGCTATACAGCTTATACTGTTCCGAGCGACCTGTCTACTGTGAATTTAAGAGTGAGAATGAAAATAAAGTTTCAAACTCGGGCCAATATCTTAAAATTAGACAAAGGGCCCCAACTTATTTCGCCAAGCGAAATTATCTCCCCTACTCCCAACACTTACGTCAGCTTAACGCGTGTCGTAACTGCCACCTACTGACCGAGATGTACGCGTGTCAGTTGCAACTCTCAGACAACCGTCTGCAGCGCGGAGCGCAATTTCACACTTCGCCGGACTATCCCGACGAAAACTCACGCAGTTGCTGCAAAAGGTAGACAATCCGTCGGCCTGCCATGTCCAACGGAGCGAATTTCCACACCCCAGGCCCAGAAATCTGGTCAGGCAGCGCTCTGACCGGGGAACCTGCAGACGTATGTCTGGCGAGAACCGTATATACACAGCTATGGTTCGACCGGCAGAGACTGACATCTACGTAATCGAGTTTCAGTCAGCATGAGAAAGAAAGACGGTAAAATTTCGAATGGGAAAAGAAAATATTATTCGCAAACTACCGAATGCGAAAAAATTATATATATGAAAAAGGGTAAAGAGTGACAGAAAAAATTAGAGGACCCGAGTGGAAGAAAGAGGAAAATGTAGACAATTTATAGAACATAACTCCCTATGGGACAATCGACAATCCTGTGATAAATATTCTCGTATACCAGACCGCCTGTTTCACACGAAAAGTCGCTCAGCGAATTTGTTTAATCGCTGATAAGGCGATTGTGACTTTCTCGTCCAGATGGTAATACGACGAATTGTGTTTATCTGGGAGTGCCATGCGATAATTTATCGACCTGCTGGCAAGCATTCGGCAGACTCGACATAACATAATTGCTTCCTGAATGATTCATTGCGAAAATATTACTTTAGGTAAAAATTAGGAGTTGTATTTGTAAATAGTACGGAAATCTCACTTCCATCTTTGGAAGACATGACCTTTGCATTAACACAGAGAAATTTCCTAGTGGAAATATTTTGAATTAAACCACCAAACCACTCAGGTATTGATACGATTGGAGGGCATTCGAAACATAGGAAGAACAAAACTCCTGATTGTACCCAAACTAAATCGTAACAAAGTACTGCGGGGTAGCGAAGTGTAATATAACCTGACACTTTAGTAAATTTAGAACTCTGTGAAAATTCACCTCGCGCCAAGAGGACAACCAGACCTTGCCAGAGTTAAGAATAGCAGCAGATTTCATTTACCAGATCTGACTTTGGTTGAGCATCTTGAGGACTTAGAGCCCAGAAAAAACTCTACAATTTTAACACGGAAAACCGGAATCTGAGGAAACTGTAACACGAAGCCAAAGTGGGAACTTATTGCTAAAATAACAACACCCCAGTCCACGTGTAAGAGGTATCGTCAAGCTTCCTTCAACTATTTCTCTGAGCCAGCAGTCTGTGAGCCTAAAGATTGGTGTAAGTTGTATATTTTAAATTCTATATTTTGCATTATTAACATGTGGACTAATATGTATATATTGACATGTGAATATTAATATATGAAAATTGCCAGTGGATGTCCAAGTCATTTGAAGCTGGCAACCTCAGCATATAGAAATATGATTTCCTGAACCACCACTGCAAGGGCTGGTGACTGCTTTATGCGAGTTTCGTATAGAGAACTAAAAGCAGAGGTAGTCCCAAGTTCCATATGAAGCAGGGATGAAATGATGAGAGAATAATGTACATACTTATTATATTATTAACATTTTCAACCAGTGTAGATGTAAATGTAAACATATTCACTCTCAAAGTAATGAAAGTTTTCAACCTTTTCAAGCAATGAAAAGGTAAATATAAATCTATTCAACCTAAATGTAATGAATGTTTTTCCGCTCAATGGGATTAATATTAATTTTAATCAAAGATAAAGTTCTGAAATAGATGGGATGGTGGGATAGGAAGAGGAGGACACATAAGTATGTGTAGGAAACCGCAATACTCAAGAGGGTATTTGTCCTCTTCTTTTGTGACACTAATTGGTGGTACCAACTGAGGGTACTGTCTCTGGAACAAGTGAGGGTATAAGTGACCTGAAGTCGACGCTAGACACCAACATCAGACAGGTCTTAGAGGCGCGAGACCAGCTTGGTAGTTACTCCCTGACACTTCTTGGAACGTGCTACAACTTTCAAACTTGACCAGTTACGAGTGTAATCCAGTCATCCATCTACAAAGAACCAAACATCAGCTGGAGCAGAACAGACAAACTGACAAAGCAATCAGGGACCGTCACGCCTGTTCGCGTCACGTAGGATAGCAAGAAACTGTCTTCCCTTAGCTCAGTCGGCTGCCATCCTTTGTGTGGTACTCCAGCTCCGGTTCATGCTTTACATCTCTGTCTCCACAGTTCTTTGCCATGTGGCATTTGGCCATCCTTGCTTTCTCTTTTCTTCTGGAGTCCATAGTCCGGCTGTTTCGGTGATGATATCAGTGTCTCTTCCGAGGATTTGGCCACACCATTTCCAGTATGTACTCGCTATGATGGTGCGCATGTGTTCTAAGTGGCTGCGAGTTAGCAGTTCTTGGTTGGTTGCGTTTGACCATAACAATTCGAAGAAGTTTTATGAGACAGTGTGACGTGTAATGGAAAAGAGCCTACAGTAATCTGACATCTTATTGTAACCTTATAGCTGCTCTCTGATTTGCTAGGTAAAACATGCATCATACCAACTGTCTCTAATTCTGCTAGCTCACCTTTTGTCCCCGCCATCTTTTCTTTAAACTCGGGCTAATGCAGTGTTTAAAATCTTCGTGACCTGTCAGTCATAACAGGAAACAAATCACGCTTTGGTTTTACTCCTTTCCACTCACGCGAGCTCATCTGTAAATCATATAATACTCGACAGACAGACAGCACGTAAGAAAGGCGGAACTGACCCTTTGAAGTTTGTCCAGGGAAAGTCTAGAAATCCTTAGTTTCTTTTGATCTTGGAACACGGGCATTCTACAGAGAAAACCGATAGGAGAACGAAAGTCTTTGATATCGGTCACCACTCCAGACGAGAACCGCTGGAAAGACCGAGACGTTAGCCTTTGAACTTTCATCTTTCGCTTCTGAATTTGTGTCCCACACTGAATGCGAATTAAGGCTGTTAGAGATGAAAAGCCATTTACTGATATATATATATATATATATATATATATATATATATATATATATATATATATATATATATATATATATATATATATATATATATATATATATATATATATATATATATATATATATATATATATATATATATATATATATATATATATATATATATATATATATATATATATATATATATATATATATATATATATATATGTATATATATATGTATATATATATATATATATATATATATATATATATATATATATATATATATATATATATATATGTATATATATATATATACGACTGTGTCTTTAACCCAGCTATCAATCGTTAGTCAGAATTTGAGAGAAAGTCTAGTGCGTAGTCATAACCATTTTCCCGTGGATTATTGTTTAAATAAAAGTAATTCGGGAAGATTTTTATTCTGGATTTTCTGGTAATTAGTGCTAGGTGTTAGAAGTTTATTTTACGGTGATAGCATTTAAAATTAAACACTTTAATACCTAAACAAACAGTAAAGTACTTCGCTTAACTTGTTTTCTTGCTAGTAAGTAAGGCGAATTAAATAAAATAACGCGTAGCGATTTTCATAACCAGATATTCAATTAAAACGTTAGATCATGTCACTCGACAGCTACCTAGTAAATTGTGTTTACAGTGTAGACCGACGCATATAATTATATTTTTTTAAATGCCATACGACAAATCAACAGACACCGACAATTTAATAGCACTAAAATATAGGTGATAAGTTATACGTGGCACATTAGGAGGAATAAATAATAAATAACACACTGTGATAGACTTGACAGTCGCGAGAAGGGGCGGGAGAGTTTTCATCGACTCAGTCTGATCCAAAATCCGCGGCCAGCGATGTCTGTTTGTGTAGGCGTAGAACGAACACCGTGTATCTTTTAAATTCGTCAGGATTTGACAGAGCGGAGGAGAGACTGCCGTGTCCCCGTCAAAATATATATTTACATAGAGTGGTAGGATTTTCCCACAAATGTTTTCATGTATTTTTTTCGCAGACCTCATCCTCAAGTAGACGACCAGCGGTCTTTTCGTTTCCTTATTCCATTTCATGCTAGAAGTGTATACTAACCGATTAAACAGTGTGACTGTAATTTTAACTACTGGACTTACTAAATCCAGAAATATTATTTTAACAGCCCACAAGTGGTGTTTACCTGGAAACATTATTATTATTTTCCCCAACACCTGACAGTTGTAATCCCAGTGGAGTACAAATCTATACACTGTGCAGGAGTGGCCCTCTGGTAAAGAATTGGCCGATAGAAAATCCACCATCATCATTTGTACCATTTGTAGCAACCGGATTACCCCAGAACACTAGAAGTAATCCCCTCTCTTAAATGGTAAACACCAAGGACCCTCACATATTCAATTTTTGTAGTAAACCCTATATCCAAATAGACGTTCCAGCCTGAGCGGGAAACAAGACTGTTTTCCCCGTCCGCCCTCAACACTGCAAGAGTTGTCGCAATGAAATTATTCAGTTGTAGTTCCTGTATCTAGAATCACATTCCACTGTGCACACATCGGAGGAACAATGCTAGTTTTTTAGAACAGTGAAGACAACCCTTTATGATTTATATTATTTCCAGGATTCATCGTGGACCTTAACTTATTCGGCGTTCACTATGTGTGTAGAGTAACCTGTTCTTATTTTAGATAGGGAGGCAAAGACTGTCTTATAACAAAGCACAGTTGTACGGATAGGCTGGATGAGAAAAACCTACTCCAGAGACATATCTTTCCCTCAACCTACCACCTGCGAAATCTATTTCTATACATTCTCGTGTGTCAGTCAACTATTTCTCTTTACCTAGACTGGGCCCAATGAACCCATAAACCCACCGTACGACAGACAGGTTGAGTGGAAAGAGGACAGTTTTAAACATTTCCTTTTCTGCTTCTCTCCACTATTCTGCACCGAATGGAAGTGCAGAAATTGTGCAGCTCTCCCATATTTTTAATTTAGTGTTTGTGCTGTACTGGAAAGATTTCAGCTGTTGTTTAGATTGACGAAGGCTATTCTGGCTTCATTCATTCGCCCATTTGCTCCGCCATCTGGTGTTGCCATGCTCTCTAAGTATGTCAATGTGTTTGTATTTTCTAACTCTTGGTCCCTTATTTTTTTAGGTGTAGGATTTCTTACATTTCGTGTCATGACTTCTGCCTTCATGAGATTAATGTTTAATCCCACCTTTTGGCTATGTTTATTTAGTCTGTCTGTTTTTTCTTAGATATGTTGATGTGAATGTATGAATAGTGCAATGCCATCTAGATCCTCCAGTGTAGAGAATGCTGTCCATCTCATTTCTCTAAGGACATCCACTGTTGTCTGGCACACTACCCAGTCTACGACAGTTAAAAACAGGGTGGTTGATAAGGGGCATCCCTGCCGCACTCCTGTTTTCACCTCAAAAGTTAAGTTGCTGTGCCCAACATTTCATGTGAAATTAGCATATTGGCATTTATTGATGGAAATCAATCACTTAGCGATTCCATAAGCCCTCAGTATTTTCCATACGCTGTCCCTGTGTACGCTGCCATACCTTTTCAACGTCAACAAAATGTATATACAGCTGCCACTGTCATTCTGCACACTGTCCTATTATGTTCCTGGGGGCAAAGAAATGGTTTGCACGTTGTCTGTTTCTTCTGAATCCTTCTTGTTACCTCAACAGTCTATGGTCTAGTGCTGTTGAAATTTTTTTGAAGCATTATTCTGCCTAATATTTTGCCCTATGCTTATCTATATCCAATATATATAATCCATGTCATGTTTGAACTGTTGCAGGTCTTAAGCCACGGACAGACACAGAGTTTCTTCTGCGTTTTCTACGAGCCCGAAAATTTGACCAGGAAAGAACATTCGAGCTAATAAAGAACTATTATGAAGTTCGTGGCCAGTTCCCGGACATTTTTAATGATCTGAAGCCGTCTCGTATTCGTCACGCGATAGCTGACAACACATATGAGGTGCTTGACGCGAGGGACAACAATGGTTGTAAAGTCCTTATAGTCTCACCAGGTGGGTTGACATTAATAGATCTATGCAAGGGTTATATTCTGCGAAAACATCACATAAATTAAAATCGCATGTGTCGAATGCATTAACTTTCCTCTTCGAAGAGGCAAAGAGTTTTATCAGAAGCAAATACATGAGCAAATGGGAAGCAGAGCATCTAGGCCTTCAAGGAAAAACAAATGGCCATCTTCAGACTCTACACTGGCCACGGTGGACTGGGACACCATCTATTCCACAAGCTAAAGATAGAAACTACCGATGACTATAACTGCAGCATAGATAAAATGACTGCCAAACATCTGCTTCAAAGATACTTAACATATGAGGTACAGAGAAAGTACATATAACTGTCAACAGTACAATTCCTGGGAAAACCCTATAGAGTAAAATAGCCACAAGCTGACCACTGTCTTCTTTGAACATATTCAAATAGACACCCGAGAGTGTACAGAGAAGAAGAAGAAGACTGCATTAGGGTGAATTGTCAGAATCAGGGGGGAAATGTCAAAATTATTGCGAAATGTCAAAATTAGAGGTAATTCAACATGTCGGGGATATTAGAAATCTAGGCAATAGCATTAATCACAAGTATCTCACATGTTTAAACACGGTTTTGGTCGTTAACACTGGTGGTACGTTATATTATCATCCCCGTTGTATGACACAATGTAATAGAGACCCCAGCTGATAAGAGACATTGTAATAATGACTAGCTAATACATAGAATGCACTCTTTCATATAATGCGGGATATTTCACACCTACTGAACATTAAAAGATATGTTCCTTTTCTTTCTTTTACTGGCTGGGAAGGATATGGTTGTGGATATAGCGGCTAGCATTATAAAGCATTCCTTGCTCTGGAACCTACAGGGTAAGAGAGGGAGAGGTAGACCAAGAAACATATGGAGAAGAAACTTGGAGACAGAAGTGGAAATGATGATGAAAACGTGGAAAGGTCTTGAGCTGATGACACGTGACAGAAGGACATTTGCATGTTTTTGTTCGAGTCCTATGCTCCTTTGGGTGCTAAAGGGTATTGACTGATAGTGGAAGATGCTTGTATATGTGACAGCGTCATTCCGCCATTCTCTTCTTCTACCACGGCCTATCATTTTAGGCGCCATTTTAGCGTTTGTCAGGATCTAAAAATAGAACACTAGCCATGTCCGCTGACTGAACAGCAGCCAATCCGTGGAGAGGTACACCGAAACTGCCCGGATGTTAACCGCGCCAAGGCGTAGCCTAGTAAGACTCTTTGTGTCATATCCATCGCCAGACGCGCAGAGAAAACAAGTCACTGAATTGCTGCTGAAATCTGCAGTTGCAGTTCAAGACTATGCCTTGTACATAACGTCCACGAACACTGGCTGGATTTTCAGTGGAATTAAATTTTGTTCCACATTAGCGTTTTATGTTGCCTGATTCACTAAATCTGCGGCTGAAAGGGTTGTAAACTACCAATAATTACAACCTTTGTCAAACGATCCTGAATTAAATTTTCTTAGTGCATGGATCTTGTGTGCGAGGTAGCCACTTCGACACAAGGTCGCATCAATCACCCTAGCCCCTGTCTCAAGTGGCGACGTAGGTAGGATCTAACAGCTCTCACCTCTTTAACCGAACTAATGAGCTTCGTCTAATGCAAAGACAAGTCAACACAGCTTGCATCCGGGGGGACTGGAGGCAGTGCACAAAACTGGACATCAGGGCTGTGACCCCACGGTGCAGATACTGAGAAGCAGGTGTTTCTGTAATGGCATAACGTCTGATGTAGAAGCATTCTGCAGAAGGTGCAGTAGATGCAGCATAGCAAAAGCCCCCCACCCCCATCTCAAGCACCAAGGTCTATCGAGTAACCTACTGGCATCCAAGCCTTTTGAAGTAGTCGTAATGGATTTTACGCAGCTGGAAAGAGACACGCGAGTCTACGAAAATGTGCTTATTATAACTGTAATATTTAGCAAGTTTGCCCTTGCCGTTCCAACCAGGGACCAAAAAACAACCACCATGGCCCGAGCTTTGGTGGAAAAGTGGTTTTGGTATTTGGGTGTACCACAGAGGCTCCATTCTGACCAAGGCAGAAACTTTGAATCTGTCATCTCAGAGCTGTGTAAAGTATATGGCATCGATAAAAGTCGAACAACACCATACAATCCGCGTGGCAATGGCCAGTGTGAACGGTTTAACGGGACATTGCATGATCTCTTGAGGCCATTGTCCACCAATGAAACGGAGATGGTCCGACCATCTGGCAGAGGTCCTTGCAGTCTACAACGCAACTCCTCATGCATCCACGGGTTATTCCCCTCACGACCTCTGGTTTGGGAGAGAGACAAAAATGCCCATCGATTTCATACTGGGCCATTCATCGAGTAAAGAAGAATCAGCAACGGTGCGGGAGCGTTACGCCAGCCATTATGCGCTATCAGCACAGAATCGCCAAGGAGCGAAATTTTTCCAGCATATAATGAGCCACTGCAAGAATTTGTCTCTCACCTATTAACAAATTCACATAAATCGAGGGACACGTGTATATGGTATTGTGTCTATAAACATTATGCTTTTATATCTATTATGTGATCATGAAATCATTAAGTCACTAAGTAACTTTACAGAGATCATATCACAATGTTTACCAGGTAACTGGGACCCTGATCACTACCCGATTGATGAATTGACAAAGGCATTATTTGTGATCTTATCAAAGGTTATGGAAGTAAGTACATTCAAGTATATTATATCTATCAATCAAAGTTTATTTAAGCCAAGATAAGTCAACTTCATCAGTTAAATTTTCTTTGAGCCTGAATACAGACAAGTTCATCAGTCAGGCATTTTTATCAGCAACAATTATATCAGGCTTTTAAATCATATATTACACGCTGTGACCAGTGCTCCGCAACCAGAGTACCGAAGATGTTTTTCCAATATGTAGTTAGTTATACCAGGTTGATTACACCATATAATCTTCTTCTTCTTCTTCTTCCATCCTTAGCCATCAACCGGCAAAGCAGTATGTGGCCAGTACGCCTAGTGGCGTCTTAGGGCAACAACAAATTGATCAATCTATCGCTGTTTCCATCACGCCTGGTGGCGTCTTTGTGGAACAAAAACAGACCAAACAATCTATCATTGTTTCCGTAATCATATAATGGCATACACAAAATGTTATGGTTAAATATTACGGAAGAATCTCAAAGTACAATTTTACAAACAATAAACAGATTGGTTTAGTTTGGTTTGGTTTGGAGGGCTATCTTCACTCCGATCGCCTCCCGTAGATCACACAAG
The DNA here is from genome assembly GCA_024509875.1 of Oreohelix idahoensis. Classification (NCBI taxonomy): domain Eukaryota; kingdom Metazoa; phylum Mollusca; class Gastropoda; order Stylommatophora; family Oreohelicidae; genus Oreohelix; species Oreohelix idahoensis. The sequence goes on from JAMPIV010021906.1 coordinate 117,116, forward strand.
GAGGATCGCAGCACAGTGCACGAACTCCGTAGCACCAGCGAGAATCAAAATATGTGATTGTAGGAATTATAGGAATCACATTCTATAAATATTTTCGTGGTGGGTAGGTTTCTGAATTTTTAAATGTTACCAGGGCATTGGCCATGTAGCATAATCTTTACGATTTCCAACTGCAGAGGGATTTCAAACATGCACAACTTACACACAGGACCTCCTATTTTTTTTTTGCCCTTGTACGAGAAGGCTAGGACTCCAATCTCACTAAAGAGCAGACGAGGGAGGAGTAAGACATCATTAGGATCACTGGTTCTAAAAAAAATGTCCATAAATTATATTCCCTCTACTAGGAATCGAACCCAATACCTTTTTAATTAGGCGGACGCTATACTATTTAGCCACTGCGACCCCTATAAATGAGTTTTCAGCACCTACCAATATATCAAAAAAATTAAAACGTAAATAAAATTAGGGAGCCTTATCTTATGATTGCAGAGAATGTTTAAATAACTTACAGAACCGTTATGGATAAGAACTGGAGTGTGACAGGGATGCCTCTTATCTCCATTTCCCTTCTTACTGGCTATAGATTGTTTTATGAAAACATCGACTTCACCCGACAGAAATGGAATTGAGAGGAATCTGACAAAGACAATGAAAGTAAATGCAGACAATTATAATAAGATTGAACTTAAATCATACATATCTCTTGGTAGATATAGAGACAAAGCTAGAGGGACAGACAATTAAACTCAAATAAGAATGTAAAAAAAAAAAACGATAGAAGTTTTCATTGCATTGAGAAATATATCGAGATCAAGAGAAACCGAGTCCAGCACAACAATGAAAATCTCCAACTCAAATGTCAGGTCCGGGGAGCCGCGCTGGTGTAGAGGTTACCAAACTGCGCTGGCAACCGGGTGACACAGGATCAAACCCGGGCGAGGACATTTGAAGATTTTTCGTCGACCGGGATTTGGACTGGATTAACTCGAACCCTGGCGAGATCATTTGAAGAAGTGTCGTCGACCAGTGAGTGGCGGCTCCTGAGCTGACCCAGCTCTAATGGGTACCTCCGAGATCGGCGAGTATCTGCCTGAATGGCGAGGAACACCTGTCTCTGTACAAGAAAAAAAAAGGGATACTCACGTAAAAATCAGTCTCAGGTTAGACATACTAACCTGAGATTTCGCTACTTCGAGTAATAGCGGGCGTAAGCAAAAAAAAAAAAAAATATATATGTCATGTCCGTCCTATTGTATGGCGCTGAAGCATGGAGAACAAAACAAACAATAACCAAAAAGCTACATACTTTGATAAATGGATGCTTGCGTAGAATAGAAGTGTTGAGATCGTGCGACAAGATCCCTAATGTGGAACTGATGACAAGAACTAGACAAGTGCCAGTGGAACAAGAGATGAAAAGACACGGGTGATGGATAGGTCACACGTTGAGGAAACCTCTTGAGCATTATAAGGCAGTCCTTTATTTGTGGAGTCCCCAGGGTAAGAGAGGCAGAGGTAGAAAAAAAAACACATAGAGAAGAGAACTGACGAAAGGAGACAGTTTGAAAATGATGAGGAAGACACGGAAAGAAGTTTATCTGATGACACGCGGAAGGAGAACTGGAATGTTTCTGTTGCAAGTTGCGCACCTTAAGGAGCTAAATAGATTATTGCTTGAGTGATTTATTGAATGTTTACATGTGTACGATACCCAAGTACTTTTTTTAGACACAAACTTTAAAGTTCTATATCTGTGGATCTACATCAGTTATGTAAAATGTAATCGGTCGAAAGTTTTAAAATACAAAGATGAGCTTACATTTAATCTTTGGCGCTCATTACTCAACTGATAAGGGTGGTTTTTAGGCTGACTGGAAGTATCACCACCCCTATCGACACCAGGTATTAAAGTGCAGGATGTAGGTGTCTTCTCTGGTTTATGATGTTGCTGTGTATATTGTAGTAGAACAATTCACAGCGTACAACACAGGCAACATGATGTGTAAAGTCATAGAAATGGTAACTTCGCTTTACGTTTTCTACCATTTATTGCACGCCACAAAACAGTCATGATATATATGTCATCACCAACATAGTCTAAGAACTTCAGCATTCAAAATAATATTAGTGCCAGCTGATAGTCATGTAGAATCCAATATTCATAGTGTAAACAAATAGCTTCCACATAGTCGATAACATAAAGTTCTGGTTCGTGAAGCTGTATACATAATATATAGCCCAAATCTGGGTACCTAAAGTTCATACATATAAATTCTGCAACAGTGTCAGCTGCATCTCATCACTGTTCATAGATAATAATAAATACTCCCTTCCTGATGCTAGCAGATCAGATATGTACAATAAGTCTATTTATCCTCTGCACGTGAATAGCATACTGGGAATACAGGTCAAGCCAACCTTTATAACGTTCCTAAGTCTAACCATCTGACTTGGATGTGATCTCTGATATAACGAATCCTGGAACACAGACAATAGCCTTGTTTGGTCTAGAGCGACCCATATATATAACTAGTTCAGGTATAAAGATACCGGTGGCGAAAACCTAATCAAAAGTACCTCTCCATTTTGAATCACACAAGCGAGCAAAGAGCAGCAAAAAATGTCGAACTTTTAGATGACATCGAAAAGTTCAAATAAAGAGGAATTACCTTTATTCGGAATCAACCACAAAACATATGCCTCCAGGCGGCTTGAATAACACTGGGAAATAGTCTAGTTAGCTAACTAACTCACAAGACAATGTATTTCCCTCAGAGAAATCACAAGACGCAGATTTGCGTCCGCTCGCTGCTCAGACCATTTCTTAACTCCCCCGAGCTGGGCGGAACACACCAATGAACTCTCCAAGTCTAGACATGCGCAGAACTCCACTACTTGAGTCGCCGTTCACATAAGACGATTCTAAGAACATTCGAGATAAAAGTCTTACACAGTCGCGCCTTTTATGGTCATGAACAGAAACGTTAAGACAGGTTTCAGACATCTACAACAGTTGACTGATACTACCAAATAAGGAGATATGGTCACGCTTCGTTCAAGAAATTAAAGACCGAACGTGTCTCGATACAAGAGAAGGCAAACTCCTAAAAAATTGTAGTCTCAATATCTCGGGTTATGTCCCTTTGACTGTAAAAAAACATAATACACATTTCAGTCAAAAAATGATCATACATACGAAAAATGATCATACAAAGACTTTGAAAAAAAGTAATTATTTGTGCGTAACATCAACAAATAAAAGCGCCTTAGAGAATGGAAATATAGGAGTAAAATCCAATATGGTCGTCTTTTCCATGGCAACCTATAGCATTATACCAGCATATGCGTTGGTTTATATGGCTGTTATTGTCATAATTCAACCCTGTGCGTTTGTATCGAAATCCCGCTGTTATTTATTAAAATAGAATTTTATTGTAGCCCTCTATTTAAACATAGCAGGCGTGGAATTTTCTAAGGCTGTTAAGTGTGCCGTGAAGTAAAAAAAGGTTGCGGGGAACTAGGCCAGGATACAGCCAAGCTTATTGATTAGATTTTACAAAAGCTAGGATACAAGAAATGTTCTCAGTCAATATTTAATTTAAGGCAGAATATTAGATCACGGGCAGTCTTAGCGAGGCAATATTTTGCCTAAGAATATTAGCAGAAAAAATACAGAGGTCCAAAAAAGTATGTACATATGCTTCATTGACTATAAGAAGGCTTTTGACAGAGTCCATCATGAGAAAATAATTGAATGCCTCGAAGACATAGGTATTGATGGAAAAGATATAAGAATACTCAGTAACCTTTATTGGGAGCAAACTGCCACAGTAAGATCTGGAAGGAATTATTCACCATACATAGACATAAAAAGAGGTGTCAGACAAGGTTGTGTGCTGTCCCCCTGCCTATTTAATTTATACACCGAATAAATTTTCAAACAGATACAGGAAATACCAGGACTAAACATCAGTGGAAGGTCAATAAACAACCTTAGATATGCAGATGATACCGTGTTGTTAGCTGAAAGCGAACAGGAGTTAAAAGAACTAGTGAAGCAAGTGAACAGTATAAGTCATGAATATGGACTCTACATTAATATTGAGAAAATAAAAACTATGATAATTAGCAAAACAGACGATAAACCCACATTAAAGATAAGCGTAAATGGGAAAACCCTGGAACAAGTCAAGAGCTACGTATATCTTGGTCATATAATAACAGAAGATGGCAGATGTGAAACAGAAATCAAGAAAAGAGTAGGAATGGCCAAGGCTACATTCAACAACATGAAACATATACTGACATCCAAACAGTTATCTCACAAATTAAAACTGAGAATCATAAAGTGTTATATATATTCTGCATTTCTGTATGGGGCAGAAACATGGACGATGTATAAGCATTTGGAAGAAAGAATTGAGGCTCTTGAAATGTGGATATATAGAAGAATGGGGCGTATCTCAAGGAAAGAGAAGAAAACAAATAAGGAGGTCCTAGAACATCTAGGTATGAAAAGAGAACTAATGAGGGAGATCAAAGTTCGGCAGCTTAAGTACTTTGGCCACATAAAAAGGCATAACACCTTGCAGAAGACCATAATAGAAGGGAGAGGTGAAGGCAAACGTGCAAGGTGAAGACAGCGCTATAAGTGGGAAGATAACATCAAGAGATGGACAGGGAAGAACCTATCAGAGTGCACCACCAAGACAAGAGACAGAAGAAGTTGGAGATCCTTTACAGCCAACCTTCGTTGTGGAGATGGCAGCTGATGATGATGAGTCTTAGCGAAAACTGTCTGCCATGTGTATTGTTTTAGATCTGTCTGTGATTATGATGGACGAGAAGGAAATGTGAAATCATCAACTTTTTCACTGATAATTTGGATAGGTTCCAACTGTTTCATTGTCATTACTGATGTATCTAGCCTTTCGTTTACACTTACTGTTTGTTGTTATTTTTTTTTCTTCTTTTTCTTCTTCTTTTTCTTCTTCTTCTTCTTCTTCTTCTTCTTCTTCTTCTTCTTCTTCTTCTTCTTCTTCTTCTTCTTCTTCTTCTTCTTCTTCTTCTTCTTCTTCTTCTTCTTCTTCTTCTTCTTCTTCTTCTGCCTCGTTCACTCTCAGACGTCTACTTGAATGTTTTCAAAGAAAGTGGTGGTCATCCTGAGGCTGTATGCATCTCCGTAGAATGGTACAAGCGTCAGTCATATGCGCTTTCTCTGTTCCACATATGTTGGGCATCTTTGAAGCAGATATTCAGCAGTCATTTTATCAGCACAACAGTTACACTCATCGATAGTTCCTATCTTTAGCTTGTTGAATAGATGGTATCACAATCTGTTGTGGCCCGTGCGGAATCTGAAGATTACCACTTGTTCACTTCTGTTGAGCTATTTTCAATTTGATTTCCATGTGTTCCTTCAATGCATCAATTTGTTTTTGTGCTCTGAGCAGGGCCGGATTAAGGCTAACTGATGCCATAAGCACAGCCCATCAATGGTGCCTCCCTCCGCTCTTCCAGTGCTTAACTGACGAGACATTAGGACTCCGTAAGTGCTGATGGTGAAATAAGAGATTGAACATTCAGTTTTCTTCTAGGCCAGACTGCATAACTATATTAAATGAATAGTTTTAAAAAAAAGTGCGGCAGTGAAAGAGTTGAGAGTTAAGGGCATAATAGCTAGGGGAAAAACTCTGTGATGCCCCCTTCCCTTGGTGCCCTAAACACATGCTTATTTTGTTTAATGGTTAATCCAGCCCTGGCTCTGAGTGTTATAAAAGTTGTGTGTGTGTGTGACCTTCTATAGGTTTTTATGTGTTATTTTTATGTCTGTTTTATGTGAGGACATTCAAGTCTGTTCTTTTGCACAGGATGAGGACACACAAGTCAGCGGCGTCCATGTAATTTCAAACTTCGGAGGACTTACATTAAAACATGCACCCCACTTTAGTCCAGCCGCTTGTAAGAAATTTCTGCATATCTTGCAGGTACACGTTTTGTCTGTTATGAAACCACATTAAATAAAAGTTTGCACATACAAATATGTATGAATGTCCCGTGGGTGTGCCCGGGGGTCTGACGGGACAAAGAAATAAAAGGATTACTGCTCACTTAGCATGTCGTACAAGGCCCTTAAGGTAAATAGTTCGAGACTAGATATATATTTGCTATATCCTGCCAACTGTATTGGCTACTGCCGTTCCTTTGGACAACCGCCTATGAGGGGAACATGCTGCATGGGCAACAGCTTGTTCTTAATATAACCTTGCCCAAGCTCGCGCCCTGGACAGACCTCAAGGGCGTATTCCCCACAGTCAGTAATAACTGAAGGTGGCTACATATATATATATATATATATATATATATATATATATATATATATATATATATATATATATATATATATATATATATATATATATATATATATATATATATATATATATATATATATATATATATATATATATATATATATATATATATATATATATATATACACTGGCAGACAACTGGACGGACGGACAAACAGATAGATAGATAGATAGATAGATAGATAGATAGATAGATAGATAGATAGATAGATAGATAAATAGATGGATAGATAGATAGATAGATAGATAGATAGATAGATAGATAGATAGATAGATAGATAGATAGATAGATAGATAGATAGATAGATAGATAGATAGATAAATAGATGGATAGATAGATAGATAGATAGATAGATAGATAGATAGATAGATAGATAGATAGATAGATAGATAGATAGATAGATAGATAGATAGATAGATAGATAGATAGATAGATAGATAGATAGATAGATAGATAGATAGATAGATAGATAGATAGATAGATAGATAGATAGATAGATAGATAGAACGAACGAACGAACGAACTTTATTTTCAAAGGGTTAAGAATTGGGCACGCAGGCCCGTCTGACATTCTGCCCTTCCTCTCTCTCTCATCATGTATACTAATATCCTTTCATCCTCACATTTACTTTAAGCATTATTAAGGCATATAGATAGATAGATAGATGGGTAGCAAAAAGCCGACGACATCAGCTCGTGGTATGTCGGTATATCTTGTTCTGTCACAAAACTGTTTGTGCGCTCTCGTGTCCACTTCGACAGTATTGCATTACCTTCACTGTGCGGGCGAAATTTTGATATTTCTCTCTCTTCCCTGCCCTAACTTGGCCCATTTCTGTCAACACAGAAAACTCATCCAAAGTTCGATGTTTACATAACTTTCACACTTCAATTCACTTCAGTTCGACGGTCCATCCCTGAGGGATTAATTAGGTCACAAACAACGCGACGATCCCACATGGACTCCAGATGAAAGGCTATCGTCGATGTTTGTACAAGATTGGAGGCATCTCTTTCAATTCGTCAGAACAATAGACTCGCAATATTGGAGGTATGGATTATTCACGAATATGTCCAGACAGACAGTAGAATTGTGCCGATTAATATTCTGATAACGACGTCTGAGTTACATGGGATAAACAAGTCAGATAATCCCCAATCTGGGAAGACATTTAGAAGTGTGATAGATGTAACTTTACCAAATAATAATTGGATGCTTACTGCCAAATTTTAGAACGTACTGGTTTGAAATTCCTGGTGAAGAAACCTGCTCTCCTACCAGACGCGTCAACCGGGTGGTGGATGGTTGAATGGCCTCTAGATATAGAACGAACGAACGAACGAACTTTATTTTCGAAGGGTTAAGAATTGGGCGCGCAGGCCCGTCTAACATTCTGCCCTTTCACTCTGATTTATCTTGAGGAGGCCTCACTTATAGAGGTTAGCTGTGAATACTGAATAATCAGCCGTGATCCAAAACAGCTGGTTGTCACTGAGGGCGAAGTGGGATAGTTGCGAGGGACAGCTGTCTGTATCAAATCACCTCTGAAGCTTTATGATGTGACAACCAGCGAGATGGAGGCGTTTTAACCTCGTCCATCCCCACTGCCTTGTGGGTTTTACTTTTTGTTCAAAGGCTAGCGGAGACAACAGTACACCAACCGACGGCAAGCAACGGGAAACTACCGTCGTATTATCCCTTGTACAATCATCAATCAAAACAACTTTCTAGACAAAGACAACGACGTTAAGGGGGATTCCAGGGGAATCACCTCGTCCGGTAGGGGGAGCATTACGTGCTACATGTGATACCCGATCGTCATCAAGCTACTGTTAGCAAAATTAGAATTAAAAATAACTCAAACATAAGAACTTGGAATGTCAGGACACTAATGCAGATTAAAAAATTTGATAACATCAAGATGGAAATGGAAAGAATGAATGTAAATATATTAGGGCTTTGTGAAATGCGATATACCAGAACAGGTGAAATGTATTCTGACAATTACAAAATAATTTATTCTAGAGGAAATAAACATGAAAGAGGAGTAGGCATAATATTGGATGCAGAAAGGGCAAGAACAGTAAATGGATTTTGGGCAATATCAGATCGAGTCCTGTTAGTTAAACTGAGTGGCAGACCAACTGATATCAATTTTATACAAATATATGCCCCAAGTGTAAATTTCATCAGACAACGGTTATACTTGGAGACTTCAATGCATAGGTTGATGATATGACCGGTGGTTATGGCCTGTGAGAAAGAAATGAGATAGATAGATAGATAGATAGATAGATAGATAGATAGATAGATAGATAGATAGATAGATAGATAGATAGATAGATAGATAGATAGATAGATAGATAGATAGATAGATAGATAGATAGATAGATAGATAGATAGATAGATAGATAGATAGATATAGATAGATAGATATAAATAGATTGATTGTTTAGTTGCCATTTCATTGTTTAGGGGACCACGGTAGCACAGTGGCTAGTGCACTGGCTTCCTAGCTCGGTGGTCCATGGTTCGATCCCCAGTTGAGGTGGGAATTTTTAGACCGCAAACGGCTCCTGGGTCGACCCAGCTTGATGAATTGGGTACCAGAGCAAATCTGGGAAGGTTAAGGCAGCTGGAGTGATGCTGACCACATCCCCCCTAGTGTGCCGATGGTCAAGAAAATATGAGCGTAACACCATATTACCAATATGCCACTATGGGCTTGTAAAGGGATCCTTTGATTGATTAGGTTCAGTCGTAAATTGACTTCTGGTCATTCAGATTCTGACTGTTTATGGAATAACCATACTCATGACTTTTTTTTCTATAGGATGTCCTTCCACTGAGACTAACCCGACTTGACTTTGTGAATGAGCCAACATTTTTTGAGGTTATGTACACCGTCATCAAATCTTTTATGAAGGAAAAGATGACTAAAAGGGTAAATCATCGAACATATCACTTAGACAAAATAAGAACATATCAGGTGTTTGGCTGACACGTAGATTTTGGAGATACTTTCCGATTTGTTTTTTCTATTGATACGTGACACGTATCTGAAGTTGGTTTTGTGCATTCTAGCTATTTTTCTCTGCTATTACAATTCGTGATACCAATAAGATTACCAGGTAACGGTAGCCAAAGCTGTTTTTTTTTTCGCCTGCAATTTCCATTCACAATACGGCGCAAAGATTACTAAATTTGCGTTTTTATCTATTTTGTTAGTCAATAAATGTTTTTGAAAAAGCTCAAGTTTATGGCTGTTACTGTACAAATTCGTTACAAGCTGTTCTGTTAGTGGTTTCTGTTATTGTTGATTGTTTGTGGTGGGTGTTGTGGTGTAGTACCACTGACAAGGTCGATGTCAGTAATGTCGGGCTTACTGTTAGTGGCCGACAGGTGTGTAAATATAATGGGCGAATGTCGTGAGTTCTTTAAATTTGCATGTCTCTGATGTCACCCACACAACAGTAACGTTGGGTCAGGAAATAGACCAACTAGTTTTCAACTTATACACAGTTTATTTACGACAGTAACGTTGACATCATGGACAACAGATCACAGCAAATCACAAGTTAGAACAGCAGGAATAATCCATGGCAAATAGGTTGCAGAAAACAGCAACTCATCATAAATTGTGAAAGTGCATATAATCCATCAGAAATTGGTTGCATACACAGCAACTCATTATACATGATAATAACAGGAAAAATCCATCAGAAAAAGGGTTGCATAAACAGCAACTCACTGTACATTGCATTAGCAAATATCCTCCATAGGAATATGAATCATATTAAATCTCTGTCATCCAAAACCACTCTGGACATACTAGCGAGACTATAAAAACCGTCTCGAAGCTCTGCCAGATACCTAATGACCGAGATTATAGTTTCTCAATCCAACTCAGTAAATCTTCGCTCAAGCGCGAACTAACAGCTTGAGATGTGAGCTCAGCTCACCCGTATCTCTCCCCCAACTACTACTAAGAACATTTGAACACATTCTTTATGTTTAAAAAACGAACACATACTCAATTGAGCTATGTTCAAGCACCCAAAATAAAAAATCATCTCATAATTTTTAACGTGTCTATAAAAAATCAGACCCGTACGTAAGAATCCCAAACACTTAACTCCCACTCGAAAACATGACTTAACAGATTACACCGACTCCCGGGGAAAAAAAAAATTATATCATCATTTTTTTTTTTTGGAAAATTACATCGAACAAAAATGTGAGGTCGATCAAATTCTATTATATACCACAGAGAATTATACTATATGTTAAGTCATATAAATAAACCAACAATAGAGGGATGGAAGTATGTGTAGAGTATGAAGATGAAGTATGCAAAAAGAATCAAACATCAAATTCAAACAAAGATGAAGTATATCAAGTGTGATAGGGTGAGGCGAGATGATGATGATGATGTTGTGATATTTGATCACTCTCTTTTCACACTCGCAACCGACCCGATTCAACAATAAAACTCTGATTCTTAAGGCAGGGGCTGCATTTATTTTTACAACCCATTCAGTGACTAAGAGCACACTGAAACAAACATTAAACGAAACATTAAACAAACAAACACCCAGCTGGTGCTCAGTTCCTAATCCTAAATGCAAACAAAGCACAGGCTAGTTAAAATCATAGTTGAATAACGATACTCTCACCTGCCAAACAGTCCTTCCACGCCACCTGACACCCTCAACTATCACACACGCACACACTCATGCGTGTCGTCCAATGCAACTAGTAAGGTGTTGTGCATGAGGCTGGCAATCTCACCGTGTAACATCGGTTGCTACCAAAACCACTACTGCAAGAGCACACACTCAGCTATCACACACACACACACTCATGCATGTCGTACAATGAGACTAGTATGGTATTGTGCATGAGGCTGGCAATCTCACCATGTAACATAGATTGCTACCGAAACCACTACTGCAAGAGCACACACTCAGCTATCATACACACGCACACACACACTCATGCATGTCGTCCAATGAGACTAGTACGGTGTTGTGCATGAGGCTGGCAATCTCACCATGTAACACAGATTGCTACCAAAACCACTACTGCACGAGCATATGAATACTTCATGCAGAGGCAAACCACACTGGTGGCCCCATGCTCCCTCAGGAGCGGAGAAGAGAAATATATATCTCCAAGTGATCCCACGTGCTCTCACAAACCATTCTACACATAACCATAATTAAATAATAATAAAATGGACATAAAATAATATTCAACTATCTGTACAACAAATACTCTCAATAATGAGAATAAACCACCACCCCGCAACTGATCCATCTCAATACTTGTTTCTGCACTCCGAACATGTCGTAAGTGACGACTGGTGCGCCTGGCCACAAGCGTGTCGTATATGACCCCTGATGAGATTGGGAACTCATCACATGAAACACATCGATACCGTCACCGAAACAACCACAGCAATAGAATCAAAATGCTTATTGTGGGCCTGTAATGGACACCAGCTGCATTGGTGTTTCTATGCTCCGCCGGGAGGAACCAGAGAAACACATGTCTCAACAAAGGAGTGGCCTCGCGCTCTCCAGAAATCTAAATACATATCCTCACCTCACTCAAAGTAACCCACTAAAGATATACAGTAGAAATATCAATAATCGTGAAATACACTCAATTACTTTTACATCAAAGAATAAAATATAATTATTCTTAACTTTAACAAAGCTGGAACTAAATACATCACCACGTGGCCGCCATCATGCTAACAAGTCAATATTATCTAAATTTACGTGAAATAGCTTCATACCATATTTGCCTTTCTGATAAACCTTCACATCTATCAATATATTTATTTCACTAAACATTAAAACAGACTCGTGCTGAATATAATTTCAGACCTATAGAACACAAATGCTAAATTCTACAAAATGCGCTAAGAATTACAGATCACGTGCTCTGGTCCATCTGCTACCTACACCACTCACCTCGTCTCGTTTGTTCTCTCGTCTGGGCTGATACTAGGAAAGGCCGCTGCTGGCTCTCGCACGCTTTATATAGGCACTAGGCTAATCACTCAACTTACTGCGCGCTAGGCGTATTAATTTGGCCGCATAAATAACACTCGTGATCTTTGCTTTATTAGGCACGAAAACACAGATAAAACCTACCGCTATTAAATATAACACACGACTACCAAATATAACACATCACAACTAATTCTTAGGCTTTATTATGGCCTAAACTAATATATCTTCTTGAAGACTTTTTACATCCCAGCATGCTGCGCGCACATCGAAAATATATGGGCGATAAATATGCCTTGAACCTGAAGGGGGAAGCCGGGGTGTCTTTACGTGAAGGGGGAAGCCGGGTGTCTTTCCGGCCCCATCACACAAGTATAAATTAACTATGAACCAATAAGTGGAAAGTGAAAAGAGGAGATGAAATGAAATGAAGAATGACCAGCAATGAAATGTATATAGTGAAAGAAAGCAATGATACAACATGGTAACAATTTAAATTAATCAACGGATTATGTGTAAATAAATACAAGTATGGCAAAACAGCATGGAACAAAAAGCAATACCTATATAAAACAGAAAAGAAAGCTACAATCTAAATAGAGCATAATAGGCAAGAGAAACAAGTTAATTAACTTATTAAGTACTAATAATGAGCTTATTACTGAAATCAGAAACTAATACCGCGTATAAACAGTTACTACTGGTGCACAACTAAGTGCTAGGTAATGAAAATAAATAACAATGTCAGAAAAACACATTTTCTAAATGTTCAATATCGAAATGCATCGTAATGATACGTTAAGTTTAAATACTATTGTCAATACTATTGCCACTCGTTCCATGTTCATCAACACACTGTTGTGTATGAATAATATTCTAATAACGTGTCACATGAAAGTCAAAGAACACAATGTCCTCAATTAGTTATGTGCCATATCAAAGCTCCAGCGGCCTTGGAAAGTCTTATGAGCGTGTAGAGACAAAATCATCCACTGCGGAGTCAGAATTCCGAATGGCTTGAATGGTGAAGTCCAACATATTGATATCTATTGCAGAGTATCGACGCTCAAATTCAGTCAATGGTATGAAGACACGTATAACAGCTCCGATTCCCATCGAGAAGGCGTTCCTGCGAATAATAAAATGAAAATTCCTGTTTGGTAACGGTAGGATATTATTAGAGAAAAAAGTTAACTTTAACCTACCAAATGTAGCCGTGCAAACTTCAGATCACTGTATGATGTTAGTCGAACCTTCCTCCGATAAACAAGAAAGGGTAGCAGTGAAAGTAGCACAGACTGAATTGAAATTATCAATAATATAGGGCGATAAAAGTGTCCGAGAACAATAGCAGCGTGTAATGATGTACGGAGAAGTCGTGAATATACAAATGATACCAACGTCATGTTGAGTGTAATGATGACCAAGAGTGTAATGATGGCTGACAATCTGAGATTTTGCGTAAGACAAAGGAAATGCAGTTGACAAAGGCGTTTGTCTCAAAGGCTGAACTGAAGTCATAGCCTGTGTACTGGGCAAAGAAAAAAGCAAGAAATGTACAATAAAGATGTAAAACCAGACAGTAGTAAACTTGGATCTGCGTCGAAGTTTAAAAGGAAAGCAGAACGTGCGACAAAAAGTCGAAAAACACGAAGATACTGAGCTAACCGGCCCAATAAGAAAGGTAAATAAACTCATAAGGTATAGATATGTACTAACAACCAAGCTCGTACATGTAGCAAAGAAAACACTAGTCATTGCAGCAAAGAAGTTGCAGCAATCAACGTGACTGGATGTACTTTCAGTCGTAGCTATAAAGTTAGTGTGTGTGTCAGACAAAACCGAAGGATCTTCTTCTATAATAGTACTTAAAGAAGAATCAAAGTTAGAGTAACGACGTACTGAGGTATGTCGAACTGGGCTAAAAGAAGCACCAACATTGGTATGATGAACAATCGTATCATCAATACTGCATGAATTAGCAGAATGTATCACGTTAGCAGAATGTATCTGGTGATAAGATTTTGGCATAGTCGTTAAGGTGGCGGCAGTAAGGTGATGTTGCCGTTCCCAAGTTGAAATTTGTTCCGAAGTACACACCTTTATACCATGTATCTGTCCTACAGTAAGGTCGGCGATCGATGCTCTGAGCATACGTGCGTGTATATAACCAGTGAAAAAACGGTGTGGCAATGTGGACTATGGCAGTCGGAAAAGTCTCAACTGTCCCACGGAATGTCACACATTTCACCATATTACCAGTTGCGCAAGATGGATGAACTAGAGACTGTCTAATCCCAACAGTCGTGCATCCCGAATCAAAGAATACTGAGACGGGATTACTATTTACAAATCCCTTATGTAGGGTTAAAGAGCCTGATCTATCATGTGCAGACAAGGATGAAATAGTCAGTAGAGGATGACCACAACTCAAGGTAGTCACCGCTGTAGGCTGGAATAAAGTTGTGCACTCAGGGCACTGAGATGCTCGATTGAAATCTAAAGCAGAACAAGCCGTAGCATTAGAGACATTATTATTATTGTTACCCTGATTAACAATAACCTGAGACTCCTGTTGAGCAGAGTTAGCATGGCGATGTGATCTATCATTTGGAGATCTACCACTATATCGAGATCGATCATAACTATTATCTCTATTGGGACCATTGTTATTTCCTCTATTGGGACCATTATTATTTTCTCTATTGGGACCATTGTTCTGATTTGAACCCCAGTGAGAATCGTTGCGATTACCATTTCCTCTTGGATCAAAATATCTATTAGATGAATTTTGTTGCCTTTGAGAAAAATTACTGTAAGGTTGATAATACCTAGTGTAGTTATCCCTTCCATAATTTCCAGAATTGTTGGAACCAAAATGTTGAGGTATATTAAATTGTATCCAGTTTCTTGGAGAAAGAGAATTACTACGTGATGGACTCCCTTGGTACTGTCTAAAACCACGATAATCTTCCCTACCAAAATTGCGATCAACACTTTGTGATCTACGGCGAAAATAAGAACCATATGGCATGCATTGCCGAAGCCACGGGTAAACCCTCTCTGACTTGAGAGTGGCCAACAATTACATTTGGGTGTGCCGTTACGTATTGGCAACAATATTGTTCCGTATCATTCAAGTTTGTAGGCTTTCGCTCATGCAGAAAGGAAAGAAAAGAAGTGTTAACTGGCGATATGACTTTATCACGAAACAATAAGTCCATGAGGGCTTCATAACTGTGTTCAATTTTTGAGAGTTCAACCCATCGTGAGAACGTAAGACGTATATTTGCAATAAATTCTGAAAAATCTTTTCCAGTCTCCGGCAATAGAGTTTTAAAGCGGAGACGGTAGCCGTCTTCATCAAGTTGATATTTTTTTAATAACACAGCTCTGACAGTATCGTAGTTATTCTTGTCAGGTCCTTCCAACATACTTACAACTGTCATAGCTTCGCCTGAAAGTAGTTCCATAAGTCGTGCACAGTATTCTGACTTATCTATCTTATGAGACTCACATGTGAGTTCAAACCTATTCAGATAGAATAAGACGTCATCGGAGATAGGCCTAAAAGGAGGCAATCTGATCTTACAGAAATTAGAATTGGTCCTATGTGAAGTTGTTTGAGTGTCCGTAGCATTATGTAGGATTAGGGAAAAGAAATGATAGAGGAGACAGACTTATCCAGTTCTGTGAAGAAAACCAGCTGGTCATATGTAACACCTTTTTTGAACACCACCCAAGGAAATTATACACATGGAAAAGCCCAGGAGATGTAACACGAAATCAAATCGACTATATCATGATAAAACAGATTTAAGAACAGTGTCACAAGTGCAAAGACACATCCTGGCGCCGACATAAATTCAGATCACAATCCAGTCGTCATCAAAGTAAATATAAAGCTGAAAAGAGCAGGAAACAGAAGACAGGAGGAACCCCAGATAGAAATATCAGCGCTGAAACAACCAGATATAAAACAGAAATATTTAATCGATGTCAAAAATAAATATCAACAGTTATTGAAAGAAAGCATGGAGCAGTATAGAAGAAAAAACCCAGAAGAAAAAGCAATCGCAAAATGGGAATGCTTAAAAACAAGCATACAATCAGCAAATGCAAATTTACCTAAAAAAGAGTCTAAGAAAAATCAAATTTGGATGACAGATGACATCTTGAATAAAATGGCAGAAAGAAAGAAAGCAAAAAACACTCCAGAATATAAAACAATAGACAATGACATACGTACTATGTGTAGAGAAGCAAAAGAACGGTGGATAGAAACAAAATGCAAGGAAATAGAAGACTTGGAAGCAAAGCACATGACAAGAGATATGCATGAAGAAATAAAGAAATTATCAAATCGGTCGTGGTTTGCACAAGGAGGAAGCTGTATCAAGAACAAAAAATGGTGTAATATTACTTGATGAGAAAGACATATCAAACAGATGGGCAGAATACGTAAAAGAACTATTCGAGGACAACAGAGGTAAAAAAAACCATCACCAGATTCTAATGAAGGCCCAAACATTCTCAGATCAGAAGTAGAGAATGCCATTCATATGATACAAAAAGGAAAATCAGCAGGCATGGATAACATAAAAATTGAAATGATAGAAGCTCTGGAGAGTTTTGGTATAGATACAATCACAGAAATATGCAACGATATATACAATACAGGATATATACCACACGACATGAAGACATCAGTTTTCATAACATTGCCCAAACAACCAAATGCAACAGAATGTTCAGACTTCAGAACAATCAGCCTGATGAGTCATGCAATTAAGATACTGCTCAAAATCATACAGGAAAGAATAAAAAGTAAAGTAGACAGCGAAATCCAAGAAGAACAGTTTGGTTTTAGACGGAACAGTGGAACAAGAGAGGCAATATTTTGCCTAAGAATATTAGCAGAAAAATATACAGAGGTCCAAAAAGTATGTATATGTGCTTCATTGACTATAAGAAGGCTTTTGACAGAGTCCATCATGAGAAAATAATTGAATGCCTCAAAGACATAGGAATTGATGGAAAAGATATAAGAATACTCAGTAACCTTTATTGGGAGCAAACTGCCACAGTAAGATCGGGAAGGAATTATTCACCATACATAGACATAAAAAGAGGTGTCAGACAAGGTTATGTGCTGTCCCCCTGCCTATTTAATTTATACACCGAATAAATTTTCAAACAGATACAGGAAATACCAGGACTGAACATCAGTGGAAGATCAATAAACAACCTTAGATATGCAGATGATACCGTGTTGTTAGCTGAAAGCGAACAGGAGTTACAAGAACTAGTGAAGCAAGTGAACAGTATAAGTCATGAATATGGACTCGACATTAATATTGAGAAAAAAAAACTATGATAATTAGCAAAACAGACGATAAACCCACATTAAAGATAAGCGTAAATGGGAAAATCCTGGAACAAGTCAAGAGCTACGTATATCTTGGTCATATAATAACAGAAGATGGCAGATGTGAAACAGAAATCAAGAAGAGAATAGGAATGGCCAAAGCTACATTCAACAACATGAAACATATACTGACATCCAAACAGTTATCTCACAAATTAAAACTGAGAATCTTAAAGTGTTATATATATTCTGCATTTCTGTATGGTGCAGAAACATGGACGATGAATAAGCATTTGGAAGAAAGAATTGAGGCTCTTGAAATGTGGATATATAGAAGAATGGGGCGTATCTCATGGAAAGAGATGAAAACAAATAAGGAGGTCCTAGAAAATCTAGGTGTGAAAAGAGAACTAATGAGGGAGGTCAAAGTTCGGCAGCTAAAATACTTTGGCCACATAAAAAGGCATAACACCTTGCAGAAGACCATAACAGAAGGGAGAGTTGAAGGCAAACGTGCAAGGGGAAGACAGCGCTATAAGTGGGAAGATAACATCAAGAGATGGACAGGAAAGAGTCTATCAGAGTGCACCACCAAGACAAGAGACAGAAGACGTTGGAGATCCATTACAGCCAACCTTCGTTGTGGAGATGGCAACTGATGATGATGAGCATTGTGTATATTACTTTCATTCATTACCTTCATTTTTTTCAAGTTCCATAGAGAACAACTTTTGCTCGTGAAGTTTACGGTTTTTGTTCTCAGTAGCTTTCATTTGCCTTGAAGTTTCTTATCTTCAGCTTCCATTTGAATTTTTTTTCTCTTCGGCTTCCATTTGAAGTTTATATTTTTCAGCTTCCTGTACTTTTGCATACTCAACAAGTGCAAATTGTTTCAATTCCTCAGTCTCCATAGCAAGCGCCTTCCCTTGCTTGATGAAATAGTCCAAACTAGACATTATGCCTAATTTTATAAGTAGTTAACTTATGTAGGATATTTTGTAAGAAATTAACTTTATCCCTACTTAGTGGGTGGCAAGTCCTTTTTAATAGAACTTGTATACAAATATAGCATACAATTATAAATCAATCATTAAGTGTATAACATTAAGACAAGAAATACACGATGAAGGTACGGAAAATGACAAAAACCAAGACGAAATACCCAAGACAAATGATAACGTTCGCAGAATCAAACAAACAAGAAAGCAGAACTAAGAAAAATTATTGCAAAGAATGCAATTACACTGCGAGAGGAGTGGCAAGACAAGCAACAGCACAGTGTATAAAGAAAAAAAATTGAATAGAAATAAATGATAGTAAGATTGAGAATGACAATCACAAACAAATTAATCAAGAAACTAAGGCACAGAGAAAAAAATACCACAATAACGACAATAAAACAGTTCGTCACACCTAAACAATGGTGTCACAGATCACCACACACAGTGGACTGAAAATCCTTCAGCAAAAATGCTGGAATTTCCACTGCAGGAAATCTGCAAGTGTGTCCCTAAAGAACGCTTACGTAGGCCCTGGAATGAAAAACTGGGATGTTTCCTTCCGTAAGTCACCTCCCAACCAAACCCGCATAAACATAGAACACTGAATAGAACAAATAGTACACGCTATCAAGAAAGGCTCGTTAACATATAACAGTGGCACAGTGCACATACAAAAACCACTTATCTTCAAAAAAAGAACTCCTGGCCTTCGCGACAACGACAGCGATGGGCATCGGGTATCACACGGTCTGTAGACTGGATCTCCTAGCTTCTCAGGTCCTTGAAACGTACTGGTTGACGTCTAGTTGAAAAACGTGTACACAAAAACTTGCACTGGCAACACAGTATAACTTGACTTGTACACCACAAAAAACTTCTGTTAGTCGATGTTCTGGGGAATGCTGTTAAACTTCTGTTAGATCCTACTTCTGTTCTTGGTATCGCTCCCCATACTGGCCATCACGTCTGTTACTGTACAAATTCGTTACAAACTGTTCTGTTAGTGGTTTCTGTTATTGTTGATTGTTTGTGGTGGGTTTTCTGGTGTAGTACCACTGACAAGGTCGATGTCAGTAATGTCGGGCTTACTGTTAGTGGCCGACAGGTTTGTAAATATAATGGGCGAATGTCGTGAGTTCTTTAAATTCGTATGTCTCTGATGTCACCCACACAACAGTAACGTTGGGTCAGGAAATAGACCAACTAGTTTTCAACTTATACACAGTTTATTTACGACAGTAACGTTGACATCATGGACAACAGATCACAGCAAATCACAAGTTAGAACAGCAGGAATAATCCATGGCAAATAGGTTGCAGAAAACAGCAACTCATCATAAATTGTGAAAGTACATATAATCCATCAGAGGGGGATTGGGGGAGGCCAAGAGTGGTAGCACCTTTGGGCAAGAGCGGTCGCACTGGAGAACTGAACCAGTGGCTCAAACTCACCGGTCCACCTTGACCTTCCAAGCTTGACATATGGCTCCCAGAAGCCACAAAGACAGTGGCGGCCATCCCCCGGTAACAGTCTCGACCGACTGACTAAACTATGTTGAGCGCCCCTGCAAAGCCCTGCTTTTACCTGTGACTGTCCTCCAACTTGGAATGGCACAGCTACAAACCATCCACAGCATCTCATAGTGAAGGCACCAGGGTGCACGACGTGACGATCCTTTTTGACCAACTAGAAGCGCTAGTGCTGACTAAATAGCTGATAAATTATGGATGTTTCCAGAAAACAGCGGTCATTTGGTGGCGGGGACTGCACAACGGTGAACCCCACTGAGGTGGTGCAACATGGTATTGGGGCTGTCTACCCCCAGGGGGTAGGACAGACATCAGGCGAACAGGACAGCAGGGGAAAATAATACTTCCCCACCGATGATGGTACAGTGCCCACCATGCCTTGCACACCCCGCATGGAAAAAGAGGATAACTACCGGGATGAAATAAAGTCATCACAACCCCCCACTACTCATGATGCCATGACACTAATACAACCTAAGATATACGAGCTCGGACGTCGCCTCGCAAAAGGTCCGCGCCAAGCAGGTCGCCCCTCGGCTGCTCCTGGCGAAAAGTGTGCTACCGATGAGTATATTAACATTCTACAGTTAAATGTAGATGGAATAAGAACTAAATCGTTAGAATTAAAGAAACTACTGAAAGACCAGAAAGTTCACATTGCACTGATTCAAGAAACCATTCTTAAGGACAAATCCATCAACTTCCCAGGCTACACAATGTACAAATGTAATTGCCATAATAATTGTCGAGGAATCCTAACCTTGGTAAGGAATGATGTACAGGCAGAGGTCGAAAGTCTTCGAACCGATGATAAAACTGACATACAACGAGTGACAGTCTGGGGAAGTGACGGACATTTCCAAATCTTTAATGTCTACAGACCCCCCAGAGAAACTAATGGAATCTACTTTGATGATATCGAATACAAGAGAACAATCATAGCAGGGGATTTCAACGCCCACTCCCCACTCTGGGGATACCAGGACACCAACACCTCAGGCCAGGCAGTAGAAGAGCTATGTAACACTTCCAACCTTATAGTCCTCCAAAACGAAAGATCCCCACCAACCCTCTACCATAAAGCTAGCGGAACCAATAGCCGACCAGACCTAACACTTGTGTCTGCAGACCTCACAAACCGGTATAAATGGAGGGTATTGGAGGACATAGGAAGCGACCATCTACCCATCCTTACCACCATCTCGCAGGGTAAAACAAAAACGGAAACCAAAAGACAGCCGAAATGGAACTATGCTCGAGCAAACTGGGAACACTACAAACTCATATCAGACCAGCTCCTCACTGAAATAGACATGAACCAAGACATTAATACCTTGAACGATCAGATCTCTACAGCCATACTGCAGGCAGCCAAACAGGCAATCCCCAAAGGCAGCCGTGTCAAATACAGCATCTTCTGGAATGAGGAATTAGAACACCTAGTACAACTAAGACGCAAGGCACGGAAAATCGCTCAGAAAAATCCTAGCCGTGAAAACAAAACCACATACAACAGACTCACTGCACAGGTTAAGCTAGCGAGCAGAAAAGCCAAAATGGAAACCTGGAAAGAAAAATGCGAAAACCTAGACCTAAATAAAGAAGGGAAGAAAGCATGGAAACTCATTGACAGCATGGCAGGGACATCCCAGAGAGAGAAACCCAATCCCTATAAAACTTCCAAACAGTAACACAGCTACCACCAACAGAGGGAAAGCAAGAGTCCTAAACCGCATCTTTGCTGAAGTCAATAAAACATACAAAAGAGCCAATCTAGATAAAACCATCAAGACACTTACAACACGCATGCTAAAAACACACAAGGCTGTGGACAGCATCTTTGATCAGGAATTTACGCTAGCTGAATTGCAATCCAGTCTCCTAAAGACCAAACCCAAAAAAAGCACCAGGGCCAGACCAGGTTACCAACGACATGATAGTCAAACTTGGGGGAAAAGGCTTGCTGACGATCCTGGAATTCATAAACAAGACGTGGAGAAGCAGTACTGTACCTACAGGATGGAAAACGGCTAACATTATCCCAATACTCAAAAAAAGATAAACCACCAAGCGAAGTCAGTAGCTACCGGCCCATTTCCCTGACTTCGTGCGTTGGGAAAATGGCAGAACGTATGATAAATGCACGCCTCTATTGGTGGTTAGAGAAAGGAAAAGCCCTCCATCCTAACCAAGCAGGATTTAGAAGAGGAAGACAGACTGTTGACCAGGTAATCCGATTGGTACAACATATTGCCGATGCTTTCCAGGATAAAAAATCATGTGGCCGCAGTTTTCGTAGACCTCAAGCAGGCATATGACAGAGTATGGAGAGACGGTCTATTTTTCAAGATGCAGAAGATGGGCATAGAAGGAAGAATGTTTCGTTGGATAAAAGATTTCCTCACAAATAGAACCATCTCCACAACGGTCAACGGAGCAACATCAGGGAAAAGAACCATCCAAGAAGGCCTCCCACAAGGCTCAGCCCTAAGCTGCACCCTCTTCCTCATATACATAAACGATCTGGCAGACTACCTTGAATTACCCAGCGCCTTGTTTGCTGATGACCTGGTCTTTTGGGCAGAAGGGAAGTCCCACTTGCAACTGCAAAAGAAACTAAACCGTGCACTGGCTGCTCTAACAACCTACTGCAGCTTCTGGAAAATGGTGATCAACACGAGTAAGACAGTCTACACTATATTCACACTCAGCAACAAAACAGTAAAGAAAGAACTGGATTTAAAACTTGATGATGCAAAGCTAGCTAAAGAGAACAATCCGACTTATCTAGGGATACAGCTAGATACCAGACTCACATACAAAACACATGTTGAGTCCCTAACTGCTAAGGCCTCTAGAAGGCTAAACCTCATAAAGCGTTTGGCAAGCACTGATTGGGGATCCAATCAGAGCACCCTACGACAACTGTACTTGGGATACGTGCGCTCAGTTATGGATTACTCTCTACCCCTGCAAGCCACTGCTAGCCCAACACTCAGACTGAAACTAGATCGCATACAAAACCAGGCACTCAGATTCATCTGTGGAGGCTTGCGAACTACTCCGACCAGCGCATGTGAGATTTCCGCCAATGTGGAACCCCTAGAACTAAGGAGAGAGAAATCAGTCATTATCACGGCAGAAAGATTCTTGCGAGCTGACAAAGATGACCCCTGCAAAAACGTTATCGGTGACCTCAACTCCAGGTACCGAATTAAAAAGACATCTTTCACTAGAAGGTACCAAGAGCTTTCAGGGAAGCACTACATACCAGAGACAAGACTACCTACTCAAGTTGTGCCTGACCTACCACCTCACGTAGAACTAAAAAGACCAATAATACGTACAAACCTCCTACAACCCGCAAATAAAAGCCTCATACCTACGCTGCTGAAAACACTTGCTATGGAAACCATCTGTCAGTACGATGAAGACATTATCCATGCCTATACAGACGGGTCAGCTTTCAAAGCAGTAATAAATGCTGGATACGGGGCCATAATCATCCCACCCAGTACTGAAGAACCCGTCAAAATTGCAGGTCCCTGTGGTATCTGGTGCACAAACTACGAAGCCGAAGTAGTCGCCATCCAGAAAACCCTAACTAGAATTTTTGAACTCTTTGAATCAGACGAAATGAAACCAAATGATGTTGTGGTGTTCTCAGACTCGCAGGCTGCCCTCTTGGCAATAGGAAACTGGAAAACCAACTCAATCAGTACTATCCAGAAAGTTCAAGAAACATGCCCATTTTTTACATGCCACAAAATTATGAACTTGTACGGAACAGAAATATACATGCAATAGATACCTGGCCACATAAACATCACATTAAATGAAGTTGCTGATAGACTGGCAAAGAAGGGAGCAAAAATGCCACAGATTGATCACCCACTGAGTATGTTAACAGTTAAACAAATAGTCAAAAACAACTGTAAAGAAGTTTGGCTGAACACGTGGGCACAGGCTAAAACAGGAAGAAGACTCTTCATTCACCAAACAGCCCCAAATAAGAAAGATGCTATTAACGATATCGAACGAAGGTACCAAACCAAAATCTTCAGATTGAGAACAGGCCACTCTACACTAAATGGCCACAGAAACAGACTAAGTTCACAAAATATAGCAAAATGTAGACACTGCCCTAACCCGTTGGAGACAGTAGAACACCACCTACTACAGTGCCCTGCACTTCAGGGACTGAGACAACAACTGCTACCACACAACCCATCCAGAGATAATACACTGTATGGCAGCTCAGAACAGCTTATACGAACTGCGCAGTACCATATAATGGCATCAAGGTCACCAAGAGCTGACGCTCAGTGACAGTGGATCAAAGAAGAAGAAGAAGAAGAAGAAGAAGAAGAAGAAGAAGAAGAAGAAGAAGAATCCATCAGAAATTGGTTGCATACACAGCAACTCATTATACATGGTAATAACAGGAAAAATCCATCAGAAAAAGGGTTGCATAAACAGCAACTCACTGTACATTGCATTAGCAAATATCCTCCATAGGAATATGAATCATATCAAATCTCTGTCATCCAAAACCACTCTGGACACACTAGCGAGACTATAAAAACCGTCTCGAAGCTCTGCCAGATACCTAATGACCGAGATTATAGTTTCTCAATCCAACTCAGTAAATCTTCGCTCAAGCGTGAACTAACAGCTTGAGATGTGAGCTCAGCTCACCCGTATCTCTCCCCCAACTACTACTAAGAACATTTGAACACTTTCTTTATGTTTAAAAAACTAACACATACTCAGTTGAGCTATGTTCAAGCACCCAAAATAAAAAAAATCATCTCATAACTTTAAACGTGCTTACTAGCGTGTCTATAAAAAATCAGACCCGTACGTAAGAATCCCAAACACTTAACTCCCACTCGAAAACATGACTTAACAATGGCTTAGGTTAAGATTAGCGTTAGCCGTTTTTTCATGTAAGGTATTTAGCAATTTATTATTTCCAATAGATAAACTCTTGAAACAGAGTTAGGTTACTGATTCCGCTTTAAAGTTAGACTTAGACTGGAGTTGGATGCAGAGATAGAAAAATTATTGGTAACACTAACCTTAACCTTAAACCTAATCATGCTTTGAGCATTTTCAGAAATAATAAAGTTCGAAAATAACTGAAGCGGTATCTTGTAAACATACATTAACGTACGTGGCCTAAAAACAAAAAACAACAAAAACACACCAACAAACCACTTATTACTGTGCATGCTGATCCTTATTTATGGACGTACAGACTTGGATAACTTAACCGTCCGATTTATCAATAGACATTTGGACCAAATCACGTTTGTGTTCCCATAATCAACGTTTCAACCTCGTCCTTTCGTAACTGAACAGTTGTATTCACAACCTTGCAACTGAACAGCTGTCAGATTATAATTAGTAGCAAATCAGCGTGCAAGAAATTTCTGTAAAGAATGATGATGTGTGATTTATATCTCATGTTCTACGGAAAGCACAATTTCTCCTATAATCAGAGCCTTCTTCCTTTCACTTTCCACTCAGCAAGTAAGCCCATCAACATCCCCCTACCCCTCTTTTCCACCACACACACACACAGAGACGCAGACTCCTGGAAACTATAATTAAAGAAAATAAATTATAAAAAAAACACGTTTATAAAAACTGAAAACATATTAATGATTTTTTTTTATACAGAAAAAGGAGCGTCTATTTTGAATCGAACGCAGGACATGTGTTCGTAAGGCATGCGTTCTGGCCAAAACTAATTCCCGGGTGACTTACTCGAACCTCCTAATTATAACCCATCAGAAGTCGAACAGGATATTTTTTTTTAAATTAAAAAAATGTGTATTAATAAGTCCATAAAATCTGCTCTCTTGTTTCCATATATCCTGCAATGAGTGAGGATCCAGCTCTGTAATCAGCGTCAGATATAAGTAACAAACTTTCGCCTATGTACTGCAGTATGCATCTCTAGTTCAGTTTGCTTTGGGAAAAACGCGTTCAAAGTTTTTGGATTACTAGTTAAAATGAAGGATGTATCACATTACAATGGAATTTTGCATGATGTTCCACACAGTTAACTGTAAGATATTGTGTAGGATGATAGATTAATTTATAAGATGTCCATTTATGACCTCAGGTCAGTTTTTACCAAAAGTGAAGATGGAATAAAGCAACCCTAACGTGACAAGCTGTATCACTGTAGGAAGGATGGCCGCCGAGCGAACAAAATGGAAGCAGTTTCTTGCTGCCCTACAAGACGCCACCAGGCGTGATGGCCACTAACTGCCTTGACAGTCGTCGGCTAAGGATCAAGGAAAAAGAAGAAAGCGATGAAATGTTAATTATTAACCAAGTTCTACGTCATTTAATAACAGCAAATAAATCTCTTCACAGTAACTTCATTTTGTAGTGTGGATTTAGAGGAGCAATTAAAACGTCGACAGACATGCCAAAGAAGAAAGAGAACAAAGAATTCAATAGCCATTATTGTTTCTCATTTTTCTCTACTTTAAACTTCCCAGGAGTCAGGAATACCTTGTGGGGTATAATATAATCTATTATGATCACCTGTCACATAATTTTGTTCGCTCACTTTTCCTCTCCTTCAGTATTGATCTACCTTCATTATGCGTACTAATTATGCTCGCCATTCGATTGTTGGCACATTATATTTTCCTACCTCCGACAGTATTTGGTATTTTCGAGTCAATGTTTACACTTCTACCATTAATTTGTGTCACGTTTGTTTACCTGAGAGTTGATACAAATCAGACCAGATTGGCTGGCAGGTCATTTTCGTGTAGTGACCCAGTGTTATGTTTCACGGGGAGCGCCAGTCCATTATCGAAACTGCTGACAGATTACAGACACATGGAGGATGTAAGAAACTTCTGGACAGACGTGTTCGGCCAAGATGTTGCAGGAGGACGGTGAATATAAACATTACAGAGAATAGACGAAAATAGCAACTCCTTATACGGAAAACTGACCGTTTGAATTTTACAAACGCATGAGTCATGTAGAAAATTTCATAAGGAAAGTTGTCATAACATGCATTTTCGAATACTATTGGCTTAGCAGTTTAGAGGCAAATATACATTCACGCTGATTGGAAGTTTTGTCGGAAATGCCAGGTGTGAGTATAGGCTGGAAAACTGCAATGTAACGTAGGACATTTAGACATACGGCACTGCATTCCAGAATCGTCAAAGCAGACAGCTCGGAAAGAAGCCAGGAAAGAGTAGAAGTTAGGATTCTGAACTTATAGGAACGGAAAACAAGTATTGGAGTGCCTTTTGACTAATACAATAAGGAAACTCCACCTTTTAATATGGAAACCTGACTCCTACATGACCTGCTCACAAAGCAACAGAGGGATTCTATAATAAAAATAATACCCCCAGACGCGTGTTCGAGGCATCTTTATCAAGTTGCCAAAACTATTCTACTGAGCAAGAAGTCTAGTTCCCAACTAGTTTGAGTTGGGGGTACGGATCGAAGAGACCATTTGAGGTACTACTCTATGATACCAGTTGTATTACTATTCTGTGGTTCTAAGCTTGCGATCGACACTTGAAACCTACGGGTTGTGAAGATACCTGCCTTGACCAGAAGCGGTTACCTCTTGAACTACTCAGGAGACGTGCCCCGCCACAGAGACGAATTGACCTAAACAGCAGCATCAGCACTTTGGAGTTTTGACAGCTAAGTGGCATTACTAGCAGGCCAAACAAAAAAGAAGTCTATGTTTAAAAAAAACTAAGACTCCTAAAGCCGATCTAATTTCCATGATGACAACTATCGCTTATTAATCTCCAGTTCATATTTATAAACATTTGTTCCAAAGTAATTGCTAATTAAATTTGTTATTTGTTGTTTTTTTTACAAAGTCATAGTAGATTTAGTTATTACAGAGAGAAGTACATGCGGATGAGTCAGCATCTTTAATACATCTATATTTATATCTCTAGAGCCAAATAATAAGAATTTCACTGTTAATTCAATTGAGGGCTTGTACTAGCTAAATTAAAATACGAGTAATACTTCTTCACAAAAGTTGTCGGGCAGATAAAAAGTTAACATTGCCTAGATACATTCAGCATTGTTTTTGACTTCTGAAATATCTTGTGAATACTGCCTCAAGGTAGAAGCATTATCATCCTTCTACCTGTATCTCTGTCAAGAGTAATCTTGCGCGAAGGTAGATACCGTTGAAGACCCACATTAGAAACTCTAGGTTTTGACCATTGTCGGAACATCACTGCAGAGCAAAGGGGAGGCAACCCATGACATCACCGTAAGGTTTAAGGTGAAGAAAATTATAAATTTTAGGATTGAAAAATAACGTGATTTATTTTTTCATTATTTTTATTTTATTTTTGATACAACAACTCTTAACTTTGGAGGAAAACTAAAGAAATGACAGATTAAGTTCCGGGTTTAGTTTATCTTCTTTGGCCATTTCCATTTACAGATTACCATCATTTTCATATATTTCTTCCCGTTCTTCATCTTCGTTTGTTTTCGTTGTTGGTGACGAGATGTTGTGGAAGAATGTGTTCGTTAATTGTTCCGTGAAATAGCATAAAGTGGTTTTGAAACAGAAGGTAAAATGTTATTCCCTTTTTATACTCTCAGAATTTTGGAGTTACATGAGCAGGGTAATAATAATTGTCTTTGTTCTAACCTGTAGGAATATAATCGTAGTCTTACACACACAGATTTGTTTAATCTCGGTTTGTCAGACTTTGGCAGTTATACCTAAATCATGATTAGGTCTAAAAACGTTGAGAACCATTCGGATGAGAAAATAAATCAAACGACGAAAATGGAAAAAAAAAGTTCTCTAGGCTGAAGGAAATATATATATATATATATATTTTTTTTTCCTTAACCAGCGGCACTTGGGCTTTCAGCCCTTCGGCCCAATGACATGTCATTGCGAGGCTGGGGAACCTGAGGACTTTCCTTCCAACCCGGTCAAGAACTTCGCTCCTTCCCATCCACAGAGGGTTTATCTCAGGATAACCGTTCAGGTTATTCAGTAAAAATCCCGGTCGATGACACTCCTACAAATGACAGCGCCCGGGCTTGAACCTTGAAAACCTGGTCACTAGCGCAACGTTGTAACCATTACACCAGCGCGGCTCCCGAAATATATATTTAACAGCACAGTCAGCTGAAGGAGATAAAATGTCAAACCTTAACCGACAAAATAACAATGTATTTCTTTTTGTCGCCGTTTTCCACTGATTGCGTTTGTTATTTTGTATAATGTGATTTGTTCATTCTTAAGTGCTGATTTTTCTGCCTGTCTTGCCATATCCTCAACAGAGACCCTGACACCATATCGAGAACTATGGACTCCAGATGGAAAGCAAAAAATAGAGGTCGGGCAAAAGCAGTATAGCGGAGAACTGTGGATGCAGGGATGTAAAACATGAACCAGAGATAGAGCACAGCCCGAAGAATGGCTGCCACCGAGCAAAATAGAGACAGTTTGTAGCTGACGCCACAAGGCGTGATGGTCACTGATTGATTTGTCAGTCAGAGGCCAAGGACC
Source organism: Oreohelix idahoensis (assembly GCA_024509875.1). Classification (NCBI taxonomy): domain Eukaryota; kingdom Metazoa; phylum Mollusca; class Gastropoda; order Stylommatophora; family Oreohelicidae; genus Oreohelix; species Oreohelix idahoensis. The sequence continues at coordinate 146,973 of JAMPIV010021906.1, forward strand.
AAAGAAAAAAAGAAATGTATAGGTTTACCAAACTCTTAAAGTAAGAGTTATAGACATATAGACCATGTTTACGTACAGGTTTACCAGACTCTGACCGTCAAAATCAGATCGATTTATCTTGCACATGCCTCTCAATCTTTTCATCGTGCATTTGTCAGTATGTTAGAAACAGTCGCAATAGGAAAAAGTGCGCATTGCACTGTGCTTTGATTAAAATATATCTTGAATACCCAATACATTCAAACTTTTCATACACAGGTTTTTTATGGCCTCTGTATTTATTTTATTTTCTTTCCACGAGACGTGCCCCATTCTTCTATATATCCACATCTCAAAGCCCTCAATTCTTCCTAACTGTTTATTCACCGCAATCATTTGTTTTTTGGGGTTTTTTTAACATTTAGCGCTTTTCATGTGTCGACGTTTGATACTTGTGACGTTCGCTGAATGCCTTCAATGCAGCACGTTTCAAACAAAATAGGCCTATATTTTCTACATTCAAATCCAAATGGGAAAGAGAGCACCCGGGACATTTGAAAAATGATGCATATCATCAACTATCCAGAAAAGAACAGGTCATCATTTTTCGGCTACGCACTGGTCACAACAGATTGAGATACCATCTGTACCACAAATACAAAATTGGTGCAACAGATCTCTGCACCTGCGGTATTAGCCCAATGACAGTCGAACACCTGCTGCAATACTGCCCAACCTACAGTAATGAACGGAGTAGCATATGGCAACAACCCACTTCTGTCAACGAAAAACTGTTTGGAGATGTTGGGAACCTTGAGTTGACTGCTGCCTTTATTAGAGTCATAAATGTGGAAGTCTGAAGGCGAACGAGGAAGAAGAAGAAGAAGAAGAAACAAATTTTGAAGACGAGGAAAATGCTTCAGTATTCCTTTTTTATTTTTTAAATAACGACAGCTAATATATGGTCATAAAGTCTTTCCCCGATTTCAAAAATTTAAAAAAAAAAAAAAAAGTATTCTGTGCAGAGACACTTGGTTTTTTGGAAATTATTCCAGAACTAAAACCGTTTTTTTAATGCTATTTGTATATTTCAACATTTGCGCCGTCTGTTGCACGGATAATGTCTAAACGCTTTTCAATTTCTCACCATGTGTTTGATAACATCTCCTCAGTCACCGTCGCAAGTACTTGTGTTATCCTTGCCTTCAAAGTGTCAATATCTGAAATTGGTGAACTGTACACTTTGTCCTTAGTGTAACCCCACAGAAAAAAGTCTAGAGGTGTAATATCCAGCGAACGTGGAGGCCATGGTATGGGCCCATCCCTTCCAATCCAGCGTTTTGAAAACATGGTATTCATGTACTGGCGAACAGCTAAGCCCCACTGCGGTGGTGCGCCGTCTTCTTGAATAATTACAAACGGCTGAAACTCTTGCAATTGAGGTTCAACATAAAGTTGCAGCATGTCGAGGTAAACGTTTGATGAAATGGTGGGCTCAGCAAAAAAGAATGGTCCGATAACTTTATTGTGCAACAAAGCACACCACACATTCACTTTAGGACTGTCCCAAGTATATATATATATATATATATATATATATATATATATATATATATATATATATATATATATATATATATATATATATATATATATATATATATATATATATATATATATATATATATATATATATATATATATATATATATATATATCACATGTCGTTACAAATACATTTTTGGTGGCAATAATTTAACGGTAACAGAATTGCGTCGTACAGGTTCTGCTTACTATGAAAAAAAAAAATCGAGTGGTTTCAGGCTTGGCAAAAAAAGGCGGTGAAACCAGAGCCAGGTTTAGCCATAAGCTAAACAAGCTAAACCTAGGGCCTCACAGTCTGAGTGGGCCTCTCTAACAGTTGTGTAGCGAAGTGGAGGGGAGGGGGATGGGGGGTGCTTAGCGGTACAAAAAGTTATAGAAATAGTTATAGTAGGAGTAAGTCTATAATGTTAATTTTCCACTTACAATGATAGTACCGCCGTACATCATACATGATATTAAAAAAGGTAAAGGATCCCGTTACACGCCCATTGAGGCTTATTGTGAATATGGTGTTAGGCCTATATTTTCTTGACCATCGGCACACAAGGGGTGATGTGGTCAGCATCACGCCGGCTGCCTTAACCTTCTCAGAATTACTCTGGTACCCAATTCATGAGGCTGGGTCTACCCCTGAGCCGTTTGCTGTCTAAAACATCCCACCTCCATTGGGAATCGAACCATGAACCACCGAGCTAGGAAGCCAGTGCACTAACCACTGCGCCACCAATACATGATATGGCTAAATGAATTTTTAAATCTAAATATTATTTATTTCAAAGAAACTGCCAAGCTACTTCCAATGATATTTTTCAATGAAAATTTTTCTGTTACCAATCGCCAAATAGGGCCTCCACAGCTTCCTATAAATTAGGGCCCCACCATGTCTAAATCCAACCTCGGGTTGAACACTGCAGTAGTGAAACACTTGTTTTATGGGGTTGACAGTAACGAACATTGATGCTTTAACTGTCCATAATCATCTCTGGCATCGCAATAATCTCTAAGATACATTGTAAGAAGAACCTTCTTAAAGCAGTAAGTAGCATTTGAGGATAAGTGTACTTGTACACAGTCAAAACACATAAAGACATCTTTAATATTTAGGAATACTTCGTCTTCTTCTTCTTTGTCGTTTGTGTCATATAACCACATTTGGTGAGCATCGAGTGGCAGAATGGTTGGAGCACTGGCTTCTTGGGGCAAAGTTACAGAGTTCGAGACTAGGTTAACCATTGTTCAAACCGGAGGCTGTTATTAAAGCAAAGATTATGTTGCACATAAACTTACTTCTCTGAACTCATTTGCCAGTTGCAATTGTTCGATAAACAGCAGTGGGCCTTTTTGGCAGTTTCGTCAAGTCGATTCTGATCAATAGTAACAACGATAATTATATATTTACTGTAGCAGAAACAACATCTGAATAAGAAACAGTCATTGAAGCAGAAAACGATGTGGAGGCACTCGAAAGGGCAACAGACTGTGCCATGTAGAGCGAAACCATTTGCCATGTTAATATTTAAGCGAGTGCCCTTGCCCTTTCAGACCAAATTATTTCAATAGATTATACCCTGAGGCCGCCAAAAGACCTCTTGCACCTGCTTCTACAATTATGACTTTTGTTGAGAACCCCTAACATCTTGAGTCCGTGACCAGGTCACTCTATGGGGCCATTTTGAAAGGTGGAAGTGTATACACAAATTAAAGAATGAACTGAGTGGCCGCTGTATAATTATTGAACAATTTCGTAGCTAGGGCAGAAGAACTAAAAACAGAAATTATAACAATCGTGAAAAATAACGATACTGCTATGGATAAGGTAGTTTTCCTTAGAGATTTCTCCATCAGTCATAACTACCCAAGGGAACCGTAGAAACAATGAAGCACTAATGGAAAATCACCTTTCATGGAATATCTGGCTACATGGTAAGAGACTAAAAACAATACGGAAGTATAAAAAAAAAACAAAGAGTTTCAAAGAATAAAGTATTGAGAAGAGTCCGGTCACGAAAAAACAGTGACATAAGCTCCTACTTAGAAGAGATCACGTGAATCGAGATGGCCATCAAGTATAGATCAAGAAGAAGAAATTCCAAATTCTGCCATGGCCGGGAATGCAGTAAAGGATGGGCTCGCAGCTCCGTTAACACTCCCTGCAGGCGTGCGACTCAAATATCTTCTGACATCACAAGCCAATTTTCAGACCTTCTCTTGGTGGGACAATTGTTCAGCTAGCAACAGAATGACTCAAGGATGCGTCTTTTGCGCCATAAAACCTAAGACCAGGAGAGATGAACGTATGAGAGGATGCATCCGGCGTGTATATAAACAGCGCGGAACAGAAACAATTAGCATTCATACCCTTAGACATTTGCTGAGGGAGACTGAGTACCTATGGGATATACCTGGCGTGCAGTAACGTCGATTCTGATCAATAATAACTTGACATTAAAAGACAAATATAATTTCATTTCAATATTTCATGCATGTATTGATGCGGCTTTTGCGGCCGACATAAAGAAACGATATCAATTTGCCAAAAGTCAGGAAAAGACATTGACTGATGATATAGACCAGAATTTCAACACCATTTCAACAATATACAAGGAAAGCAGCAAATCATGCTTGGGATTCCAGTAAAGGAAGAAGGAAGACTGGATAACACCAGAAACATTAAACACCATAGCGACGAGAAAGGAAATGAAAAGAAAGAAAACAGAAGCGAAGTCCCCCAGGTTAAAGCAACTATATAGCGAACAGTACAGTCAGCTGGACAAGGAAGTTAAACGCCAAACCCGAGACAACAAAGCTAGCAGCAGAACTATTAGAACCACTATTTGCACAAGTCTGGAAAACAGGGACAACACCAACAGAGTGGAGAAAAGGAATAATTGTCAAATTGCCCAAGAAGGGAGATCTTGCAGACTGCAATAATTGGAGAGGAATAACTCTTCTCTCAGTTCCCAGCAAAATACTAGACAGGATAACTATACAGAGAATCTCAAAAGCAGTAGACCACAAACTGAGGAAAGAACAAGCAGGATTTAGAAAGAACAGAAGATGTGTAGATCATATATTTACCCTCAGAAACATTATAGAGCAGTGCTCAGAATGGCAAAGACAGCTGTACATTAATTTCGTTGATTTTGAAAAGGCTTTTGACAGTATAATAGGGACAGTTTATGGAAAATACTGAGGGCTTATGGAATTCCAAGCTGCATAGTGTCAATCATAAAAAGCCTTTATGCCAACTTTACTTGTGGCATTGGGCAGAGCAACCTAACCTTTGAAGTGAAGACAGGAGTACGACAGGGATGCCCCTTATCAACCACTCTATTTTTAACAGTCATAGACTGGGTGATGCGCCAGACAACAGAGGGCAGTCCAAGAGGAATAAGATGGACTACATTTTCTACATTGGAAGATCTGGAATATGCAGATGACATTGCCCTACTAGCACATTCACATCAATACATCCAGGAAAAAAACGGATAGACTTAATAAGTTTAGCCAGCAGGTGGGCTTGAACATCAATTTAAAGAAGTCTGAGGTCATGACGCTCAATGTGAACAACCCTGAGCCCATATCAGTAAGGAATCAGCAGCTGGTACAGACAGATACCTTCACATACCTAGGAAGCATAGTATCACCAGACGGCGGGGCAGGCAAAGACATCAACATCAGAATGAATAAGGCAAGAACAGCCTTCTTTAGCCTAAACAACATCTGGAAGTCCTCCCAGTACAACACAAGCACAAAATTAAGATTATATCAGAGCTGTGTGCTTTCTGTGCTTCTCTATGGTGCGGAATGCTGGAGAGTTACAGAGAAGGAAATGTCGAAATTGTCCTCTTTTCACATAACATGCCTAAGAAAAATTCACCGAATCTTTTGGCCGAATACCATCACTAACCAAGATCTGCTTACTCGTAGCAAGCAAGAGGACATGCACACCATCATAGCTGGCAGACGCTGGAGCTTGGTTGGCCATGTCCTCAGAAGAGACCCCGATGCCATCACAAGAACAGCTATGCTTTGGACCCCTGAAGGAAAACGAAAGAGAGGCCGACCAAAAACAACCTGGCGGAGGACTGTGGAGGCTGAGATGCAAAGAATGAACCAGAGTTGGGGCACTGTACGAAGGATGGCCACCGACCGAGCAAAGTGGAATCAATTTGTTGTTGTCCTACAAGACGCCACTAGGCGTGATGGCCACTGACTGCTTTTACGGTCGGCGGCTAATGATCAAAGAAGAAGAAGATTGATGCGGGGAAAATGAAGTACTTAGTAATGCATTTATGGGTACTTTCCTGCTTTTATGTCTAATTTCCTGCTTTTGTGGGTAATTTCCTCCTTTTGTGGATAATTTCCTGCTGTTGTGAGTAATTTCCTGCGTTTATGGGTAATTTCCTGCCTTTTTGGGGAGGGGGGGTAATTTCCTGGTTTTTACATTTAATTTCCTGCTTTTATGGGGTTTTATGGGTAATTTCCTGCTTTTGTGGGTAACTTCCTGCTTTTATGGATAATTTCCTGCGTTTATGGTAGCTTCCTTTTATGTGTTAATGCCTTTTTGGGGGGGGGGGGGGGGGGGGGGGTGGGGTTGGTGGTGGGGGTGGGTTGGGGGGGGGGGGTGGGGGGGTGGGGGGTGGGGGTGTGGGGGGGGGGGGGGAGAGAAGTAATTTCCTGCTTTTTGTTCCCTCACACTGCTGAAGACATCCCGAAAATAATTCTTTCGAGCATACACCGCACCAACAGTTTCTCTAAAAAAAAACAGGAAGAATAGGACTACTGTCTTCTCAAGCATGTCGTACAAGGCGACTAATATGAAGTTATGCATGGAGGTACTACTCTATGATACCAGCTTTATTACTATTCTGTGGTTCTAAGCTTGCGATCGACACTTGAAACCTACATTCAACTGGCTGTGAAGATACCTTCCTTGACCAGGAGCGGTTACCTCTTGAACTACTCATCATCCTCATCATGTAAAATGAATTTCCACAGCAACAACATACGAATGCTTGTTGCAAGCTTCCTGGTAGTGGATCAGCAGCAGTGGTGGCTCTATACTCTGTAATGAGCGCAAATAAAAAATGAATAATTGTTCGAAACGTTTTTTTTAAAGAGTACAGAAACAATCAAACTATTGGCAGCTAAGTACAAACTTAAAAGCTGCCAAGTGAACTGTCCACTTTCTCTCGTCATTCACTCCATGCTCCATACTGAACTTGGGACTACCTCTGCTTTTAGTTTTGCATAAGAAACTCGCAAAAAGCAGTCACCATCCCTTGCAGTGGTGGTTCATGAAATCATCATTATATACGCTGAGGTTGCCAACCTCGTATGACTTGGACATCCACTAGCAATTTTCATTAATATTCACATGTCAATATATACATATTATTTCACGTGTTAATAATGCAAAATATAGATTTATAAATGTACAACCTACCCCAAAATCTCTTTTGGGAATACAGATTCGCTTCTGGCTCAGAGAAATAGTTAAGGCAACTTGTTTAAAATGCCTCTTCCACGTGTTCTGGGGTGTTACTTAACAATAAGTTCCCACTCTGACCTCGAGTTCAGATTCCCAGGATTCCGATTTCCGTGTTGATAAAGGTACAGTTTTCCTCAAGATGCTCAAACAAGGTCCGGTCCGATAAATGGAATTATGATCCTATTTTTTACTCTGGCTGTCTGGCTGGTCTCTTGGCGGGTTGAATTTTACAGTGCTTTATCCCAGCGAAAGTGTCAGGTTATATTACAACTTTCGTCCCACGCACGTTTTTGTTTACTATTAGACCAGGCTCCAATCAGAAATGTTGTTATGTTTATATCTCAAATGTCGGCCAGTAGTTTAAATCATGCGGGGTTTGATGGGGTCTATTAAAAAAAGATCCTCATAGGAAAATTCTGCATGTTATTTAAAAAGGTTGCTTTCCAAATATGGAATTGTTATATCCGTCGATTCGCGGTAATGATTGCAACTACAACTCCCTACATTATCATCAATAATATCTTCGTGACAATTCTGTCCGGAAGCTATTACAACATTCCTTCTTTCAGGTTCATGTCTGTAATATGTCCGCAGACGGATAATCTATCGCCCTGTACTTGTACAAAAACCGACCCTCGTTTGACCATCTGGGCTGTGACTCTTCACGACAGTAGTTAGAAGGTTATATCAGCGATACGCGAGCTTGCTTGGCCATTTCCGTGTGAATCCGGTGCCCCGTGTCTGGCACACGAGGATTTTACCAACACGACTGTCGGTCAAGATTGCATCATCCGTCTACTCTTTCAGCAGGGATGAACAGGTAAACAGACAAGACGAATTATTACAGGAAGAAATGCAAACAGTGACTCGAAGTTATCCTGTTGGAAGGTAGGGAACTAAAATGGGTAAACAGTTAAATAATGCAGGTAACTCATTACGCTTAACAAAGGTAGCTAAATACTGCCGCAGCGGACAAGAGATAGACCCAAATTATGTGACACAGGGTACAATATTTTAGCTCTGCATAGTTGGAGAGCCCCCTTGGATAGCGGGGAACGTACAGTATGCCACGCACATCTTACTCCTAGCTTGGGACCAGATGTGATGATCCTTTAAATGCAAGCGAAGCTGGAGAAACTGGAGCTCATGACTTCAACTCAACAAGTTTCGGAATGGCAGAAAAGCCACAGAAAAAACCTAGATCTATAGAGTAGATAATATCAAGGAGTCTTCAACTTAGTATTGGCTGCTAAAGAACGAGAAGCTCGGTAGCCCTAGTTAAACAACAACAACAACAAACATAATTAAGTATGTTTTGAATTTTAATAATGAATATTGGAATATATGCAAAAGAGCATTTGTCACAGAACGTCTCTCACACCTTCAGCCCTACGGCAGCATCGTTTCTTTTTCTTCATTTTTCTCATCAATCGCTTTTATTTGGCATAAATCATGCCTGCTCATTCATTATTTTGCTCTTCACTGGATCTAGTAGGTGAAGTCTCTAACACTCTACTCCCCTACGGACGTATCTGCTTTACTCGCAGAATTGTTTACGTTCCGCAAGGTAGATGCGATAATACCAGGTAATTATACCGGTCATTCGCTTATCTATTCCCCAATCTGACCATCTTTTGAAACGCGTCGGTCCAACATTTGACCCCAGGTGAATAGCTGGTGACAATACTGTCTCGTCCGATCGACATGAAAGGAACCCAAGATTGTCTGTCTGTGTTGCCGACGTCGGTGTCTGTTTGTCTGGCAGATTACACAGAGGGTAGATGCGTTTATCGCTTTTTGTGGGACAATCCCTGGTGATTGTTACAGATAATCTGTCTGGGTAGACATCTTGGCGGAAGACATTACGCCAGGCACACATGGTCACATGTTGTTGTGAGTGGGCGGAAATATTACCGCATGATTCGAAAGAGGTTACGTAATATTTTTAAAACACTTTATCCGACGGAAGTACCATCTGTGATGTGAACTGAGAACTGCACATATAATGTAGTGAAATCAGAGACACAGAACAGAGAGACTTCAGCGCACGTCATATAAGCAACTCCCAGAAGCCAGTGAGATATCGGAATTAGAATTGCTATATTATAAGTGACAGACCGAAGTATTTGGGAAACTTAAAACCTTAAAAAGTAAGTCCGCCTTCATAAATACAGAGACTGAAAAACTTAAGGGACCAGGACTTTAAATACGAAGACTGGAAACCTAGGAATTGGATCACCCGTCATAAGAAAAACTTTCCCAGACCAAGTGTTCCGCAGATTCACCCGTCATAAACGGGATTCAAAATTTCCAGACCAAGTGGTTCGAGAGCATGTAACCTAAATTGCTCATGTCCATTCTGACCTGCGCGAGGAGATTTTGTTATAAATGTAAATTTGACATGTTTTCTTGCTAAGGGGTTATTTATGAGGCTGGCAACCTCAACATATGAAACTAGTATATTCATAAACCACGACAGCAAGCGCTGGTGATTTCTTCTAGCTAGTCGTGCGGAAAATCCGACAGCAGAGGTGACCGCAGACTCCGAATGAAGCAGTGATGACTGATGACTACATCACATGTGCCTAAAGTGTAAAATATTTTGTGAGATATATGCACTTTGTTAATTGTAACTCAGGCAACTCATTATTCGCGCTGTCCAGACACATTTTCCTAGTTAATACCCAGAGGAATATGGTGAATTTTATTCATCTTCCCTGAGCTACACTTTGTACTCGGGAATTTAATTCTTCTGAGAGATTAACATTGATTGGTAGACAGCGAGAATGCGCCTGTTAATTGGCAGCCCACAAATGTACTTAGCAGAGGCATTTGTTTTCCTATTTTTCCTAAAGTTTGTGGTTACAAGCTATCAGACGGTTCGAAGTACTGAAGTTACTACGCCACTCGTGTGAGAGAAGTACACTCATCACCAAGAAAGGACGAAAACAACTGCAGGACTCCCTTATATCAGTTAAGTGCTTATAAATAGGCACCAGCAAAAATGACATAATTTTCTGCACTATATTCTCACCCTAAATCTCTGTGAAGAGAAAATTTGATTCCAATATAAAAGTCACCAGCATTTTATTTATTTTACAATGTTAAAACTAATTGATTATTACATTTGTTACATATTATTTTAAAACTAAACAAACATAGTTGATTCAGTTATTACATGTATGAAAGTGTGACGAAATGGACGACCTCTATCGATCTGTGGTTCTCTCCAGCAGTATCGGTACATTTGTGGTACTGATTTTTATTATGTGCTGTCAATTATCACACTTTTCTATCTCTCTTTCTTTCTTTCCTCGTTATTTTTCTGCTACGTAGCAGACATTTGATTTTATCAAATCACCCTGTAGGTGATAAATATCACATTTGCAAGGAGCGCATGATATGATACATCACATTTGCTTGACGCTACCCAGATTTGTGGTTATAGAGGCGGCAGATTAAAACGTACATCGGCCTGCGCTATCGGCTTAAATCACCAAAAAGGACGCGGAGTTTGTGTACTCATACGACAGATAACGAGATTACTGTCTGTGTGACACATGTGGGTAGACAAGAGTGATATAATCGCTTCCGGTCACTTGGTTAAAAGTGATAATGGATTTATTAAATTTTAGAGAATATGAGTCTACAAATGTGCTTGTGAGAGTGTATGCAAGACATCATATTAGCATATATGGGAGACGTGACCTTTTGTAAAATCTTTCCATGTAGGAAATATTTTGAAAAGTGCCACACCCGACCTGTTTGAAATAATTGGATCTTTCTGATTAGATTCATAACAACATTGAGGGGAATATAGCCTGACCATTTTCGCAGTTTTATCTCACTGTGAATTTCAAGCTCGCCAAGACAACATCAGACCTCGCCAGAGTGAAGACTAGCTTCATAATTTCTTTTTGTTAACCGGACCTTTTATTGGAGAACCAGATAAGACTTACAAAGCACAAGACAACTCTTTCAAATTTTAATAAGGAATCTCGGGACTAGGAAACTGAAGAAACCCGGAGTCAGAGGGGAATCTATTGCAAAATTAACGACATCCCAGACGCGTGTAAGAGAACGATTCGTCTCTTTTATTCCTCTGAGCAAAAAAACGTCTGTAGCCAAGATTGGCATAAGTAGTGCATTTTCACTTTATGTTTTATTACTAACATGTGAACTAACATATATATCATCATCATCATGTGACATATTCTTTCCAGGACGTTGTCTCCATTACAGCTGCTCTGAACGCATCACGATTCTGGGCAAGTCGACCTGCATCAGCCAAAGACAAGTTCAGACTCTCTGTGATGTCCTGGGTCCACCGTCGTCTAGGTCGACCCCTTCCCCTTTTTCCAGGGACCATGCCTTCCATCACTGTTTTTTCCAGACTATTATGTCTTTTTATATGACCGAAAAATTTCAGCTTCCTTATTGCGATGGTATTTAGGAGCCAATGTTCCTGTACGTTTAGTAAGTGCAGTACTTCTCTGTTGGTCTTTTTTTCTGTCCAGGGTATTCTCAACATCCTTCTGTAGCATTTCATTTCGAATGATGTATCTTTTTTGCAACTGTTTTATTGAGTGTCCAAGTCTCGCAGCCGTATGTTGCTACTGGGAATATACATGCTCTGATCAGTTGTAACTTTGTTTCTTTGCTTGTGCCTTGCCATAGGTTTTTCATCTGTATTAGCTTATGTGAAGCAATTGCAAGTCTTCTTTTAATTTCTACTGCACAGTCGCCAGAGCTGTTAGTGATTGATCCTAAGTATTCGAATTCATTGACACTTTCCAGTTCTTCGTTATCAATTTCAATTTCTGGTTTGGTCTTTACTTTGTCTGTTGTCAATACTTTGGTCTTCTTGGTGTTTAGGTATAGATTCTGGGCCTCGCTGTGTTTTTTGGTGGACAGAAGTAATTGTTCAAGTCCTTTTAACATATATATACAAGGTATATATATGTATGTATTACCATGTGAAGTTTAATATGTGAAACTGGCTATTGGATGTCAGTCATTTGAGGCGCGCAGCCTCAGTATCTTGAATGATGATTCATGAACCACCACTGCAAGGGCTGGTGATTGCTTTATTGATAGTTTCGTAACAAGAACTAAAAGCATAAAGTAGTTCCAGGTTCCCTATGGAGCAGGGAGGGAAAGATGAAAGAAATGATGTACATTCTTAGACTTACATTTTCAAAGCAGTGTAAATGTCTCTATAAACATATTCACTTTAAAATTAATGTAAGTTTTTAAGCTCTAAACCAGTGTAAATGTCTATGTGAAAATATTCATTTTAATTAATAGAAGTTTCAAACTTTTCCACAAGTGTAAATGTAAATGAAACATAAATGAATTTATATTGTGAACACTTTTCAAACAGTGGAGATGTAAATGTAAAACATATTATATCTGTACGTTTAACCTTTTCATTTAAATGTAATGTAAAGCTAAAGCTATACAGTTTAATTGTCAAGGAAGTTTTATCCCGAGGGATTAAATTTAATTCTCATCGAGGGTAAATTCTGACATGGGATGGTAGAATAGAAGATGGGGTCACATAAATGTGTCGGAAAAAACACCAGTTATTGGAGGTACCAGCAGAAAGTACTATCTCTGGAACCAAGTGAAGGTAGAAGTTAACTGACGTTTTGCAAGACGCAATCATAAGAGGGTCTTATAGACAGACGCAGAACCAACTTAGCCGTTACTCCTTGACGTTCTGGGAACGTGCGGCGCCTGAACTTTGACCAGAGACGAGCAAGAGCAGAGTGAAAGGAACTGACCCAGCGGGAGAAGAATCTACCATTGGCAGCTGAGTGAAAATATCCGCTGCCAAAAGTGACCTCCTTTATTCCGTTAAATCACAATCAAGTGATGAAACCTTTTCCAGAACTATTCAATTTATTTTCCAACTGTTAAAACGTAAAGTGATTATTAAATTTTATTATTTGTAATGTTATAAATTTAACTTCGATTCAATCCTTTTAAATGTACCACATGTTTGTCTCAGTCAAAAGTTGCTAAACACACACTCTAAACAGAGCTATATATATTATAATATTAAATTCCACTGATTAACTCAGGGGTGGGGGCTTAACGAGCTAGAATAAACCGTTGCTAAATTCTTCATAAAAGTGTCGGCAGATTATAGAATTAACGTGCTTAGCGACAGCCAGCATTGTTTTCGCTTATCTGAACATCTTATGAAGACTCCCATGTTATAGAAGCTTTACTACTCTTCTATCGACATTTCTGCCAATAGTAATCTTGTGTAAAGACAGACTCCATTGAAGCCTATAATAGATACTCTTGAGTTTTGGCCACTGTTGGACCACTAATGCAAAGCAGGGGAGGCAATACCGTCACAGAATGCAAAAGTATGAGTCAGAATATTTCATAAATATATATACATTGTGGTGAAGTGGGATGTTATAAATATTTATAGGGGACTTAGTGTACTGACTGAGATCAGCTGTGAAGGTATCTATATCTATTAAGAGTAGTGTATTATAGATAACCTTACTTGCTACCACATATCTATATATCTCAGTCAGAATTATTCTGGAATAGTGTGATGCTACGTTATGTGTCTAGGGTATGTGTATGATGAAGTGTAAGTCACAACAACAGACAGATAAACAATTTAATTTAATCCACTAGTCTTGACAACACTGTGACACTCACATACATATAACACTCTATGAGAATATCTTAAGGAGTCACTGATAACTTTTCAAATAACAATATGTATTCACTGTTATCATAAAGGTATATGTGTCCTGATTCAAATACAAAGGAACCAGGAATCACAATCAATTTTAATTACAAGTATATGTACAGACTTTATCAATATGAATATTGTAGTGACATGTATTATTAAAATATCCTATGTGTGTCAGTTGTGTAGTGGTAATATGAGGTAATACTGGTTTTGTTTTGTTCAAGCTCTGTTGGTATTTGTCATCATGACTTCAATAGTTTGTCTTTTGGGACTAGTATTGGAGATGTTCTCAGTTCCTGATATTAATACAATTAAATTCCCCTCTGAATGTTATTTTTACAAAGTCATTTCAAGATGAGGGGACATAATGTTGAGCTCAGCTGGCCAAATCAGCTTATCTTGCGTGATGGCGGCAGGAAGGACTCCTCTGCTCGAATTCTCCCCTGGGCTCTGGAGACACCTCACTGATAGCTAAAAAGACCAAGGAGTATGCTGTCCGACTCTGGATTCAGCAAAGCTCTGACCAGGTGCTGCTCAGTACCATCAAGACCACGGTCCCTGAAAGCAAGAAGGATGTACCTTCTACTTCATAACTAATTGATACTCTAGTTCTACACTGAGCACAATACAACACAAACATTGAGTTCAGAGCGTTAGGCCAACTGTCAGCTTCATCTGAAATACTTTATACCAGTATTTACCTCCTTAATGGTCACTACGCCTCTGCACTTCCAGCATTATTTCTGTCTAATCAATCATCCAGGTGTCAGTGTACTATTTGGCCATTCCATGCCGTTTTACTTCCCTCCGACACCCTCTGTTCAGGCTGGAGCATTATAGGCTTTATCTCCTGTTTGCCACTGAACTACACATATATATACAGGCATAAATTAACAATTTACATTAAATTTTCATTAAAAGATACTGAATGGTTCAAGCTTACCACAATTTCATGGAAATAAACACAGATACGTTGATTAGCAATGAATTCTGGCACAATTACTGGCACAAATTCCCATCTGCTTATGTTCCAGGCTTTTATTTAACACAAACATGAGCTGGCTTCAACGCACTGTTGCTTTATCAAGATTATTTGCACTAGTGGTCTCGAACTAACGCTCCTAAGTGAGTATATCAGCGAGTCTAGCCAATGAGGCCACGTTTCGACAAGTGTTTGAAAAAATGTTACCTTTTCACGTCTCCCCTAACAACGAAAGATAGTATTTATAGCCCGACCAATCGTGGTTAGTCTTTCATTTGTTGCGCTCCAATCAATTTGGAGTTTACATGGTAGGCTAATTCTGTAACGTAAGATTTTTTTCAAACACGTTATAAAAAAAATTTTATGAGCAGAAATGATTCCATGCTGTCAGGCATCCCCACTATTTTATTTTGGGTATAATTTATTAATTCCTGGACTATTTGCGTAACGTTTTACATATTCTTTGTCAGCAAGCCCCAAGGAACCCAAATATCCAAATTTAAAAGAGCTACGTGGCTGCGTTCAAAATATGTATTTTCTACCTCCTGTTTCGAAGATGTGCTGTCTGGGTACTGTTATGTTTTCAACCGTAAACCCATCTATTGTTATCTTTCCTAATAAGCGTTTTTTGTGATTTTAAAACCTAACTCTGGGAAGGGTAATGTATTTTATCACTGTCCGTCTGAAAAAAAGTTAGTGCATGTAGTCTTACACGCGTGATGGCAGCATTTGTGTATCGCGCGACGCGTGTTGCATGCGTTCCTGATTTTCAGCCCTCCCTCTCTCTTTATCCTTTAGTCCATCTGTTCGTTCGTTTTGGTAACGCAGTATAATTAATGTTAGGATTAATTTAGGTCATTACGCAGTCTGCCTCTCAATGTTTTTCCAAGAAATACAGCACACGTTTCATTGAAGAAAGCGGGTATAATACAGTAAGCTTTTACTATCAACGTGAAAGCGTTACAATTTGCAGACGAAGCAGAAAACAAGGGGATTTCGAGTACAGTCATTGTGACAGCACTGTTCTTTACCATTCTTCTTCCTTTATTTATTATATGTATTTATTAGGCTTTATATTTACTTGATAATTTATATATGTGGATTAGAATATTCCACGACATACATACATCTAGACATATATTTACCTCTAAACAGAGCTATACCACTATAAGAGGAAATTCGCTGAATTAACTCAGCTGGGGGCTTGAACGGGCTAAAAACTATTGCTTAAATCCTTCACAAAAAGCGACGGACAGATATAAGTTAACAAATGTTCAGCGCTAAGCAGCATTGTTCGTGACTTCTGAATTATCTTGTGAATCTCCCGTAAGGTAGAAGCGTCATTAACCTTCTATCTACATCTCTGCCAAGAGTAATCTTGTGCGAAGGTAGACACCTTTGACGAACCATTTAGATACTCTTGAGTTTTGGCCACTGTTGGACCTCTACTGCAAAGCAGGGGAGGCAATCCGTGACAGCATTTTGCATTTGATAGCAATCACGAATGTTCTTAATAGATTTTTGAGCCTTCCGTTGCTGCTTTTTTTCAATTATGTTTGAGAAAATATTACTTTATTAAAATGTGACTAATGTTCGTTACTGAATTCACGTTGTCAAAGTTCTATTTTGTACAAATACGAGTGCATTAGACAGCTGTGTATTATAATGTGTTGACGATGAACTGCCTTCTAAAATATGTGACATGTTCATCACCCCAAAATGTTGGGTCGCGCACTAGTTAAACAGTTTTATAGCAATCTTGAATGATTTACTGAAGGAAAATTTCCCTATACGTTTTTTTTTTTTTTTTTTAACGATACGCTCTACATATCACACAGTCTGTTGCCCTTTTGAGTGCACCCACACTCGTTGAGATCCTATTCTGTTTCGATTGCTTTTTTTTTCTTATTCAGAAGCTGTTTTTGCTTCAGTAGATATATTTATCATTGTTATTCTTGACCAGAATCGACACCATTGCACTAAGGACAAGCCCATAGGTGCTCAGTCTCCCTCAGCAAGTGTCGAAGGGTATAAATGCTAACTGGCTGTGTAGCGTTGTTTTTTTACAGCATCATCTCAAACGTTTATCCCTGTTAGTCTTGTACGTGTGATGCCAAATTCCAGCAGCCATTTATTGCAGTGTTGTTCTCTAGCAGACGATCATTATTTGTCTTTAGTATTTCCCCCTTATCCATAGCCAGCCCCCCCCCCCTTATGGATGCTCTCAAAGCTCGTCTGTTAGCTCTCTAATTGCCGCGTACCACTACATAACCAGAACAGTAGATCTACACCAATTTTTTTTTTGAAGAAGTAGATATAAAACAGAGCATATAAGGATGTATATTAATAATATACTTCACGTGTGGGTTAAATGGTTTTTAATAGGGCTGGAATTGATTTTTTTTTAAAAATCTTAATCGATTAATCGAATTTCTTTAATCGAAAATTAATCAACCGATTTCGAACAATTTAATAAATTATAAAAAATCTTAAATAACATTTTTTTTTTTAATCAGTCAGTACTTTATTTTTTTTTTTACTTGTTATAATGCAACATCGTCATGAAAATATAATGAAAATAGTGAAAAGTTACAACCAAACATATTATTGTTATTGACCATACAATATATATATATATATATATATATATATATATATATATATATATATATATATATATATATATATATATATATATATATATATATATATATATATATATATATATATATATATATATATATATATATAAAATAAGCTTTCAGTTGTTTCCAGTTCTGGAGGTGGTGTCAGGGTCACTTCTGAGGATGTGGTCAACCGAATTCCGGCGTCTACCCGCTATGATGGTGCGTATATCTTCTTGGTGGCTCCGGGTTAGCACTTTTTGGTTGGTGATAGTGTTCGGCCGGAAA
Organism: Oreohelix idahoensis; assembly: GCA_024509875.1. NCBI lineage: Eukaryota > Metazoa > Mollusca > Gastropoda > Stylommatophora > Oreohelicidae > Oreohelix > Oreohelix idahoensis. The sequence goes on from JAMPIV010021906.1 coordinate 164,669, forward strand.
ATTCGAATAATGTTTCTTACGTAGGTTGTATAGAAAAAGACAATTTGGACATTTCCTTTTCTGGTACTCTCCAGGCATTCTGCATGGTACAAAAGTACAGAAATTTCGCTGCTGTCACATATACTCAATTTAGAGTTTGTATCATACTGGGAAGATTTCCAGATGTTGTTTACATTGGTGAAGGCTATTTCGGCTTTATTCATTTGGCTACTGATGTCTTCACGTTTTAAACACATAAAGAAGGGAAACCCGAGGCTTGTAAACAGTAAATAAATATTACACACACATAAAGGTATGTTTTCAGGCACTCGTGAATAATAAAGAAGTAGAAAATAGAAAACTAGACAACAGAAAAACAACAGACATGAGTTGCTTACCGGGGAATCGAACCCAGGACATTCCGTGCGGCAACCCCGCCTAGCTATGGAAGCGAATCACACTATCCTCCCTGGAGGTGCCGCACGGAAGGTCCTGGGTTCGATTCCCCGGTAAGCAACTCACGTCTGTTGTTTTTCTATTGTCTAGTTTTCTACTTTCTACTTCTTCTATTATTCACGAGACCCTGAAAACATACCTTTAAGTGTGTGTAATATTTATTTACTGATGTCTTCGCCTGTTCCATCGTCTGCTGTTACTATGCTTCCTAAGTATGTGAATGTTTTGGTATTTTCTAACTCTTGGACTCTTATTTTTATGGGCGTAGGATTTCTTACATTGAGTGTCATGATGCTGTCATCGTGAGATTAATGTATACCCCCATCTTTTCTCTGTATGTTCATTAAGTCTGTATTTTCTGTTTTAACATGCAGATGTATAGCAGTAACACTGCTGTAATTTCCCAGACAGATTCGTGTTACGTAAACAGCGCACGATTCAGCTAAATCTTTATGATATTTTGAATATCAGACCTGTTCATATGAGTTTCCCTTCCCTTCCCTTCTTTATGTATTATATTTTACTTCACGCTTGTTTGCACATTTTCAGCTCTGTTTTTCATATCTGCTCATGTAAATCAGTTTAAGTAAATACGCGAGACTGTCTCGGATCTAAATATCTTTCTGCCTCTTCTACATTTGTCCTGATGTTTTTTATTTCTGATTCGGGTTCATGACTTCTTTAATGTTATATTATGAGGCAAGATTTTCAGATCTACTAAACCCATTCCTCAGTGTGTGTATGTGTGTGCGTTTGGGATCTTCTAATGTTTTCTAGAGATCAGTGGCGGATTTCCTTTTTGGGGGGCCCCGAAGCTTGAACTCTTGGAGTCCTTTTATTATTAAAAAAGTGTTGGAGGATGGGAAAGAAACGTATTATAGGGAAAACTGGACTTGGGGGCCCAGAGACTCCATCTTCATTAGATTAATAGCAGATTCACCTCTGGTAGAGATCTACAAATGTCTTTAAATCAAATTTTTCACCTTCAAGAGCTTTGTTTGATCGGTGAAAGCCTAGTAAAATCACGTTTAAAAAAAAACTAAATAAATAAAATAATTAAACAAATACAAAATCTAGCTCTTTCATCTTGTTTGCAATGTTTTGTGCCTCTTTTTTGATTCATCATTTTTAGTTACTGGGCTTCAGCTAAGCTGTCTAAGACTTCTACATTTTTAAATATGATACCATAATTTTGCTTGGCCTCAACAGCCAGTCTCTGCAGAACCAAGTGAAACAGTCCTAATTACGATGGTCTGGCCAGGTCTGCAGAAAGGGAAAAGATCAGCTACTACGACAATTACGGGAAACTAAGAGCTAGGGATCCAGGCCTCCTGGACGACCCAGAGCTCTCTGGGAGAACAACATTATGACAATCTCTAAAATGATTAAGGGCTAGACTGGAGCCAGGCCAGGCCAGGAGGAAGTATGGCGCTCTCTCTTCCAAACCTCTACACCCCAGGGTAGCAAAGAAATGACTAAGTAAGTAAGTAAGTAATTTAGCTTATTACCATTGCATGTGCTTTCCAATGAGCATCGCAGTATCAATTTTATCATGAACAATTTATCTGATTTTTTTTTTAAAGTACCCCTTTTGGGCTGGTGCCCTAAGCACATGCTAAGTGTGCTTAATGGGTCATCCAGCCCAGGACACTGGATCTCATATTTCTCTTCCTATACTTGGAACAGGCATGGTTCGATGTTCATCTTGCCTCAGATGCTCCGTTTGAAGAAGACAACAAGTACGGCTTTGTGAACATGAACGTGAGCAATGGCCAGTCTGTGAGCAAGAGTGGAGATGCAGGTATGCAGGGACTCGGTGGAACATTCAAGAAGTTAGAAATATAAGGAGGTAGCAAACCCATCTAAACATTCTTGAACATTTTCCAATTAAATAATTTTTGTTTTGTAAAAAAAAATATTTTGATACTTCTTACGTTTGAAATATAACTACTGTTGTGATCTTTGGTGACAGAACTATTAGCTGCCCCATTCTTTACATAGGAGAATGGGTGTGTTCCTTATTAACAGCTTGCTACAGACTATGGTGTATCTATTTTGCTAACTAAAATGGAGTAGTATTCAACCCAGAAAGGATAATGTGCCCCCCCCCCCCCCCAACCGCCAATTTAAAAAAAAATTTACTTAATATTATTATCATAAGTTTTGGGGGTATTCCACATATAATACCACGCAGTGTGGGCCTTTGTTCAATCCCTTATCACATTTCGTCACAACAACACTGACCTCATGTGACCTCACAAATAAATAACTCTCCTCCTTTCCCCCCAAGTATTTAATAATAATAGAGGGATTAAAATGGTATGACAAGGTTACCAACGTGGAACTGATGACAAGAACCAGACAAGTGCCAGTGGAAAAAGAGATGAGAAGAAGACGATGGCGATGGATAGGACACACACTGAGGAAACCTGTTGATAGCATTACAAGGCAGTCCTTGTTCGGAAACCCCCAGGTCAAGAGGCAGAGGTAGACCAAGAAGCACATGGAGAAGAGAGCTGGAAACAGAGGTGAAAATGATGAGGAGAACGTGGAAAGAACTTGAGATGATGGCACGTGACAGGAGGACTTGGCATGTGTTTATTGAAGGCCTATGCTCCTTTGGGAGTGGAGGGTTATGATGATGAGTGAAGACAAAGTAGTAATCTGTTAAGTAAAATACTGCTTAATTGATCAAGCTTTTACAAAGTCTTCTTTGCGTGTTACATGTTGCTAAATTTATTTAAAATATCGTTCATTTTGTCTTAATTTAATTTCAAACAATAAAAAACGAAATAAAATGTAAAGTAAACACATCATTAATTGCAATTCTTATTTAATTTAAAGTTTCATAAAATAATGTTCAACTTGGGAGCAAATATGCACACATTCAAAGCCTTAAAATTTAAAGTCGTTATTGGTGAATTATTTCTTTTTGTTATACGAGGGAAGGTCAAAAAGAAATGCCTCCTATTTTTTATGTATGTAAATACTGCATCGGTGTGTAATTTGTAAATTTAGCAGGATTCCTCAAACACTCTTCTGCATTGTATAGCATTACCAACCTGTTTCAGTAACAGGTGGCACCACTGTAACAGTTTAAAAATTGCTGCCAAATACGTTCGGTTAAAACAGCGTTATGTCATAGAATGTTGATAGACAGACATAAAGAAACAAGGAAAACCATAGTCATCAACCTCCTGCACCGTTACGAAACTGAAGGAGAAGAGTTTTTATCGAATATTGTGACAGGTGATGAGACTTGGGTTCATTTTTTTTTAAACCAGAATCCAAGAGGCAGTCAATGGAATGGCATCACACAACATCGCCGACAAGAAAGAAGTTCAAAAGTTCACCATCTGTAGGGAAAGTTATGGCCTCCGTGTTTTGGGATGAGAAGGGTGTGATTCTTCTCGACTTCTTGGAACAGGGAAACACAGTGAATGCAGACCGTTACATTGAAACTTTGAAGAAGCTTAGAGGTCGTCTTCGGCGACTTTACCCATTAAAAGATCAGAGAACTGCACTACTGTTGCACGATAATGCCACGCCACACACCGCTAAACGCACCATTGATGCGATTGCAGAATTTGGCTGGACATTATTACCACATCCCCCTTACAGTCCCGATCTTGCACCTTCTGACTTCCATCTGTTTGGACCACTGAACGAAGATCTTCGCGGACATCACTTTGAGGACACCGAGACCCTTAAACGCGCCGTATGCCAGTGGTTTAGGAAAAAGGACACACATTTTTACCGTGCGGGGATACATGCCCTTGTGAGAAGATGGAAAAAACACTTTAACAAATAACGGAGACTACATTGAGAAATACATTTTTGAAGTTCAGACTTAGGGCTACATTTCAATGTGAATTTTATCTGTTTTCTTGCCTATTGAATGAAATTACTCGTAAGAATTACGAGGCATTACTTTTTTACCGTCCCTCGTAATTATCTCATGGCGAAGTAAGATAACCCTGCATTTTGTACATTAACAAATAAATTTTAAAAAAATGAAACATTCATAGAATCTTTAATACCGTCTTTCAATTTGCTAAACTTTTGTGCCTCTGATCTCATCGGAATGTCGCCGGTATGGAGATAACTTGCGATTGTTTTTTTTTTTTTTTTTGAATCAATTTTAATCAACTGTACATTTTATTTAGTTAAAGTTTTTTTTTTTTTTTTTGTCTTACTGTGTGCTTTACATAATATTTAAAAAAAATAAACAAATAATTAAACAACAATATAAACGAAAGGTTATAACACTTATCCGATTGATCAGCTGTTAGTATGATATTACCTCTACCGTCACACTTCGTCACAAAATGTTGACCCCTTCCCCTCATTTTGCTTGATGTCATATCGGGTGACCCCGTTAGCTAATATTTTAATTCCAGTATATTAATATTACTTACATATCTTGTTTTATTCTATTTTATTTTTTTTTTTTGATTGTTTTTCTTCAAAATTTAAAACACGTGCCTCTTGTAGTATTGATGTGATTAACAAGTGTATTTTTTAAAATGAAAATTTAGTTTACTTCCGTTGATTATGAAGTGTCATATATGAAATAAAGTATAATTCAAACTTGTTTTATTTTACAAACATCACTACTTTACTACTCTTTCTCCTCAAAGAGTCCGGACCTTTAGGAAACTAGACAAATTCTCCTATTTAATGCCATCAGCTCCAGATGTGTAAATGTCTTCTTTTCTCTCCAGTTCTATTCTTCATGTCTTCCCCGTCACTTTAATTTCTCTCCAGTTCTATTCTTCGTGTGTTTTTCTGTATAACTCAAACTCTCTTTCACTGGTAGTTCTAGAACACGACTACATGTAATGCTATCAGCAGGTTTCCTTAATGTGTGTCCTTATCCATCTCCAGTGTCTTATTATCTGTTGTCGTGTCATCTCAATCCTTCCATTCTACTCTGGCACTCGTTTATGAAAGTATGTAACTTCTTGTATGTTGTTTTTGTTGTTCGTCATCTGTTGCCTGGGCCCAAAAAGGGAAGCAAAGATTGGTAACGCTGTTACCTTCAAAGCATGTCATAAAAGACGATCAATGAAGGTTGGACATGAGCTGGCTATTCCATCCTGCAGAAGATGTAGCGCAAGAATTTCAGCAACGATTTTAAAAAACACTATCATAATCAGTCATTTTTGTTCCATTGATTAACTTTTTATTCTCTGCTGAACCCATCATTCACCTTAAACTTGTTATTCGTCGCTGAACTTGTTACTCATTGCTGAACTTCTCATTCACAGTTAAACTTGTTATTCACTGTTGAACTTGGTATTCACTTCTAAACTTGCTAATCACTGGTAAACTTTTTATTCACTGCTGAATTTCTTATTCACTGCTAAACCTGTTATTCGCGGCTAAACTTATTATTCACTGCTGAACTTCTTATTCATTGCTTAACTTGTTATTCACCGCAAAACTTTTTATTCACTGCAAAACTTGCCATTCACTGCTAAACTTGTTATTCACTGCTAAACTTGTTATTCACTGCTAAACTTTGTTATTCACTGTGAAACGTGTTGTTCACTATTAAACTCGTTATTCCCTGTCGAATTTGCAATTCACTGTAGAACTATCAGGATGAATAAGTTATTTTATGCTTGAAAAAAGACATTATGTGTATCTCGGAATTCATGATTTCTATTGAGACTTGTTGATGTAGCTGATTGTATTTTTTATTTGTGTCTCCATTTACAAATTTCATGTTAATAGTTTTGTTTTTCATATTCCTCGACCTTTATGTGACCATTTCGTTAGTTTTCAATGTGTGGCAGAGTTTCGCTCAAGTGTAACATCAATTCAGTTGAGGTGCAGACAGAAGCGTAAGTAGGGTTGATGGTGCTCAGGGCAAATTTTAAAAATGGTGCCTTTGAAAACTGTTCTTTAAAATTATGGCTTAATTCTTGTATTGGTACTCAAATTGGTTATTTGTTATAATACCGGTTACAAAATTTAAAATACACTTTATTGTAAAAAACAAAATTAAGCCTATATTGTTACTAATATATTTTTATAATTATTACCACTAATTATTCTCACTTTGTCAATGCCATTTCATTTTAGAAATTGTAAAAACTACCAGAACGTACATAAAAAAATTGTCAAAAGAAAAACCGAATTGTCTGTTTATTTTACTAGATGTTTAAAAATGAATTAGAACTTCACATTAAGAATGGATTTCTCTAACTTTATCTGATGCAAACTGATAAACAATGTCATCAAAATTTGCCATTTCAGTTTCTTCAAGTTAAATGCTGATCACGGCTAAAGCAAAAAGTCTGTCTTGCCCCTTTAAAGCTCTAAAATATCATAGATCAATTTTAACTTGCTGAAAGATCACTCACAACGGCAAACTGAAATGGCAATAGTGAGCATTGTCTGAACAGCAATTCTTAAGTCTGGAAAAATATGTTCATCTCTAATGTTGAAGAGAAACTTGAGAAGTTCCTCCGCTTTTGAAATCTGAACATTTGCGCGGCTTTTAAGAGACACATTACAATCTAGAATTTCTTTATATTGCTTAAAACCATCAATAGCTGTGCTATAAATGTGTCCAAGGTTGAGACAACGTTTCTTTAAGATAAGTAGATTATGATTGCTGCTGCTTTCATTCGAAACAAACAATAATCCTTTAACATCTAAAATAAATTCAAGTTTGAATCCAAGTCATGGAGGCGGACAAATCTTTCTTCCATGTCATTAAAAAGGCGATCAATCGTTTCTTTCATCGTTCTCAGCATTTCTTCCTTCATCCTTGGGTTGTCACCGGACATTTATTTCTTCTTTCTAAGCCTTCTGTTTACTTGAATATCCAATTCATCACACAGTTTCAGCCCTCCTTCAAAGTGATTCACTGACCTATTATTCTCGATTGCTCAAAAAGAAACACAAAAAAAAAAAAAACTTGAAAGGTTTTTAAATCATAAGCAACATTTTGAACGTTCGTGGTATGATTTTGGAGTCTTTTTTGAACATGATCAATCCGAACAAGAATTTTGTTCCAAAATCCAGGTAATGAAAAAAAATAATCAAATGTCAAAATTCGATTTAGCACCGGCTTGGCATCACCTCTTGTATCACCAGTCTCATTTTGATCCTCAAACATGCTTTGCAACACTTCAACTTTAATTTCCAAGAATTAATGAATTGGCTTTACAACCTCTGTTCTAAAATTCCATGGAGTTTCAGATTCCGATTTTACAATTATTTGTATGACGTCTTTCAGCTTTTGCCAACGGAGAGTAGAACATGCAAGAATGAATAAAAGGATTCAATTGCACCACATTAAAAAAAAAATAATCCCCAGCAGTCACGCACTGCACCCAACTTGAGAGAATGGTTATCACATTTGTGACGGTATTGTCTCCCTGCTCCGCAGTAGTGGTCATACTATGGGCAAACTTAGAGTATAGCGATGAGGGTTTTCAAATGTATCAAACTTCGCTCAAGATTACTCTTGACAGACATAAAAATAGAATAGTGATGCTTCGATTTAAGGGAGCATCACTGGATTTTAAAGAAAAGGAAGCATTACAACTGAGAGTATCTAAGCTGTCATGAACTTATTATTCCCCCGATAGTTCTCTAGTTAATATATTTTCACTCGTATCTTCTGAGTCCCTAGTTGAAGGCAATTCGGCAAAATCTGAATCTATTAGCTCTATCTGATTACGTATTTAAAAGAGTATGATTCATACGGGTGCACACATTCAATTCACTCAAGAGTGATTAACCCAATTATAGCTTTAAAGTTACAGATAAAGAGATTTATTAATCACTTAGTAGGGTTAAACAATGTAATAAGACAAACTTAAAGTGGTTTAAGGAAAAGGACATTGATATATTTATCCTCTATCGGTGATTTTAAATTGTGGTAGAGAACTTATGAAAATTTTTTGTAAATGCCATAGTGGTAACGCCTGGTGTTATGCTACTTAGCTGTCAAGTGTGGGGTAGGTATTGGCGTCTGCTTCAGCGCGCTGCGTTGGTTCTCTACATGGGCCTTGGGACTGTTACTTCTGCTATTCCACATATGTCAAATGTCCCTTGCACATAGGCCGAGAGGAAACTGCATTAGTTTTTCAAGTTCATAAGCTGACTTCAAGGACCCGTGTGTTTAAGTTTTCTGAGGGCATCAAATTGCAGATAACTTGCAACCACCAAACTTTCGCCACATACCTGAACAGAAGATAAAAATGGTCTCTGTGCTGAAGTAATGTATGGTGGTCAGCGTCTACGACATTAAATAGCATCAAGCGATCGCGGCGGACCTCCGCTTCGGTGCCATCCACCACTTAGGCTGCATCTTCCTCAAGAATAGGGTTTGATACCCTTCCTGAGCGTTTATTTTAACCCCAGTCCAGTGACTCGGGTGAAATTGCTTTTGAAAAGCGGAAACCGACAATTGATATATATATATATATATGTTGGTTACATGGGAGGAAAGCAGCACGAAGCAATTAAGATCTCTTGTGGTGGTGGTTTATGTGTCAATTTATTTGCAGTGATGAGGTTGCCAACCTCATATGCCACTGTACATCCACAAGCAAATTATACATGTCAAAATGCAAATATAAAATGACAAAAGATACATATTACAGCTTACCCGGAGTTTAGGCCTTGACGTATCGTCTGGTTGCGGACCATGTCTTTTCTTGTTACTTCAACCACCTTTTTCCTCTAGATAACTCATTTCTGATTTCTGATTGGTCCTGGATAATGTGATCTAGCCCCGTGGGCCGCCAAGCCATTTTGCCCACGTACTCGGCAATCCATATGTTTCAAGACTGGGGGACACAGGTGGAGCGGGCAGACAGCCACTCCCACGCCTTTTCCCAACAACCACTCTGCCCTGCTGAGGGGAAATCCTTATCCCATGGCTGAGAAGAAACCTGAAAAAAAAAGTTCTCCCGAGCCGCTCCCATGTCCGAGTGCGGCCAAAACCAACCCAACTAAAACCTCTAAAAAAAAACTCTCTTACCTGATTCCCTCCCCCCCCTCCCCCCTAGTCCGCTAAGTTCGGTCTACATGCAGCTCCGAGAGTGTAATCCAAAAGTGGGGCCGAAACCCTGCTCCAGTGGACACTTCCTCCGCGTTTCTCCCATAGCTCCAAATCCGATGTACCTTCTTTAGGTCAATCCTCCTTCTACGCGTAATACCAAACATTGGATTGGTTGTCCACAGAGCTGCCCAATATGGGGGACCATGCCCTCCTCCTTCTCAGGCATCCCCCACCTTTTTCCCTTCCCCCCCCCACTACCGGCAGGTTTGGGGACTGGAGATGTGGTGGCCCAACCCAGCAAATCACGGCCACAATGTCAATCAAAGCAAAATGGCAGTCTTCTGAAACACAGACCTGTCTTACATCCAACCCCACTTGAACGCTTTCCCTCTCTCTGTTCCCCCTTACATGCCTTTGATGACAATCGTCCATGAGGAGTTAAGAGGATAAAGACATTTGGTGACAGGAATATCACCCTTTGTCTCCCACACCAGAGTGGGTGGGTCCTGAACAACTCGCCCGAATCTCTCAAGTACTCCAGTGGTACCGCCGTTCGCCACACAATATCCTGCAAAAGAACCGTAGAAGCTCAGTCGTATAGCATGAATCAGAGCGCTATGCTGGGAATGTTTTCTCTCCTTTTGGCCCATGTAAGAAGATATCCCAAAGACGTCCTGGCTCCATGGGGGTGGGACACTGTATCAAAATAACGCCCCCTCCAGATCTATGAAACAAAGATGGAGATCCACACTCCCTCACTCCTAGGGGCCCTTTTCACTTCAGCTGTCTGAGTGTGAACACCAGGTCCCGAGCCGAGCACCTCGGCCGCGCTTCGGGAATCGCGCACGGGACTCCATCCAATTTGTGGCCCAGCCGAGGTGTCGGAGGTCTCCGCCCCATGGACTCCAGGAGTAGACGATCCCACCTTCAGGGGAACACTGAGAAGGGATATGGCCTTTCTCCACGGCCTCTACACCGCCCGAATTGTCACCCCTTTGCGAAAAGTCGGTGCCACGATGGCAATCTCCCTATCCCCCGGCAATGGGTCCCGGCTGCACCATATGCTGCCTGTAGGGGGACCCTGTTAAGAGTTTAATAGGTCGCCCCTGATTCTGCCACTGTACTTTAACGCATTTTCTGGATGTATATAAACAATCATATGCTCTGCTAGCGCTGTTGCCCCATCTTGATTTTTCTCCCAGGGCTTGCCCTTCAGTTCTTCCATCTTATTAAGTTCCATCTTCACCATCATTGCGGTTTTTATCTCGTTCATGTGGCTTAGTGGTTATTATACTATTTTCCTGATTGCTACAGCCATGCTCACCATATCCCAGTGAGTTTCTGCGAGAAATAATTCATTTCCATCTTTCCATTTTCACATCCTTGTGGGCATTAAGCTAATTTTTGCCTTGCTTTGTCCCTTGACGTGAAAATATGCTAATCTCACAAAATATAATAAATTATCAGGTAAATATAAAGCCAGAGCAAAATAAAATTTAATAAAGGAAAGGAGTAGCAATGGTAAAATAACTGTTGTCATGTCACAAAGACTGTACTCGAAATCCCCATTTTTTTCTGCTTCGTCTGCAAATTGTAACGCTTTTCACGGTTGATAATAGAGAAATTAACGGCTAACTTATTTGCAAGCAAGACAGCCGCTTTCTTCAATGAACGCGCCAATGTCGACTAAACGGGTAAAGAGTTGGCTGCTAAGAAGAAGCTGAAAATATACAATGACCTAAATAGTTAGAAGCTATTTCATTCATCCATACACGCGTTAACTAAAAGACAGAAGATAGCAGTAAGAGAATCGAGAGAGGGCGAGATGTTAAAGGCAGGACCAAACAAGCCGGCAAGCACTAAACACAACTTATACGCGCGAGTAAAGCGCACAAGATGCTGCCATCACGGCGTGTAACGGCCACTACATATTGCACTATAACTTTTTTTCAGACGGACAGTGATAAAAACCACTAACCTTCCCAGGATTTAGGTTTTAAAATATACCTGGAAATACGCTTATTTAGGGATAAGATGACAATAGATGGGGTTTACGTTTGAAAACGATTAACAGTACCATTAGACTGGCAGACATCTTCGAAACAGGAGGTAGATAGGAATTGCATATAGTTTAGATTGAACGCAGCCACATTAGCTCTTTTAAATTTGAGTGATAATTTTGGGTTCCTTAGGGCTTGACTGACAACACCGAAATTGGTAAAACACGTTACGCAAAATAGTCAAGAGTGAATTACCAAAATTATAAACCATGTTAAATAAAAATAGTCGTGGGAGGTGCCTGACAGCCATGAAATCAATTTCTGCAGCTCATAAAATTTTTTTTATAACCGTAAGTTTGAATGATGTAAACCTTACGATATTGACGGACTGTAAAAAAGTCCTCTACCCATGTTTATAACTCCATAAATGATTGTAACTTAATGGAGCGCAGAACAAATGTAAAGATCACTAACCATCGATTGGATGTAATCGGGCTATAAATAATTACTATCTTTGTGTTGTTCAGGGAGGACGAGTGGAAAGTGTGAGTACTTTTTTTGAAAAGAATGTGTAGACGCATGTATTCATTCGGAGTAGAAGCGCTTGGCCTTATAACTCCGATTCAGGAGCGTCTTAAGTAGTTCAGATTGCCACATATGCTGTATAATAACTCCTATAAAGAAGCATGCGAGCTGCGTTGAGCACGCCAGTGTATAATTTGTTTATCTATTACAATAAGCTGGGACATAATGGCAAGATCGGAGCTTGTGCTAGTATCCATCCTGCTGACAGTACATTACGAAATGACTAATAGTATTCTTGTTTATTCTATGAAATATGTGTATAAGCTAAGAAAATATTTCAATATCTTTTAATGAAAATTGAATGTAAAAATTTGTTAAATGATGCCCTGTAGTTATCATGTGTAGTTTCAGTAGCGAAACATGATGTAAAGTCCTATTATAATGCTCCAGCCTGAATCAGAAAGGATGTTCCGGAGTGGAAAGTAAAACTGCATGGAATGGCTCAAACAGTTACACTGACACCTAGAGTTTTTATGCTAACTAGAAAGAAATAAATGCAGGAATTAGTAAGATATGACAGTGTGCAGAGGCAATAGTTAGACCGAATAGGGAGGTAAAAACTGTGTTAATAAGATATTCCCAAGTAGGTTAAGCTGAAACAGTATTTGGATCGAGTTGTTATGGATCCCAAAAACGGCTACTGATTAATTAAGACGACAAGTAAAGATATTATGTTGTATGATGAAATATGTGCTCAGTGAAGATAATGTAGAGAAATCTAAATGTAGTTATAGACGTAGAATGGTGAACGATCCTTCTTGATATACGTCAGGGACCGTGTGTTCGTTTAGTAAGCTTATTAGTGAGCAGGCCACACCATGGTTCAGTTTAGCTTTGCTGCAAGCGCTAGGAGGTGCGCGACCAGCATTACTCCCCTTGTCCATAATAGGCAACCATTGGGGTGGCTGCCAAAACTCGTTAAAGTAATCTCGAGCAAGGAGGACCCTTTTACTGCATGTCATCCGAAAGATATAAAAAGTGTGGCCCTTGGGAGGCACAACAATTATGTACCCCAACTTAAAAATGACAAATGAAAACATAGACTATTAAGAGGGGAATATTAGATTGTTTTTCATATAGTCAAACAGAACAACACCAATGACATAGTTCAGATCAAAGACAAACTATTGAAGTCAATATTGATGTACAAATTACCACAGATCTTTAAAACAAAACGGAATAAAACCAGAAGATATATGAACCTACATAAGATACCTTAGCTACGACAAACAACACAATTCGAAAATGATAACTATTTAAATAATAAAAAATAATAGTCCACATTAACAAGATTTCATATTAATAAAACTCAGTACATATAACCAAGTGGAGTATAATATAAAAATGATTGTTGAATTCCTGGTTCCCTTTGTATTTGTAATCAGACACTAATATAACATTCAAGATCAGCTAATGAAGAAACAAATTGATATTTCGAAATAGTAGATCCAATGTGGACGCCGTTTTAATTATATCCTCTATGTAGGATGATGTTCTATATATTAGTATGTGCGGCGGTCACAGTGTTGGTGAGCGCCAAGTGTTTAGTGGAATAAAATACTCTAAATTTGCTTTTACATCTTCATGTTTGAGTTTTTATTTAGACTTACACATCAATCATATAGAAAGGCTTTATAAAGCAGTATAGCCCCTAGACAATAGATAACGTAAGATACATCACACTTTTCCAGAAATAATTCTTATAACGGAGAGATATACATAATGTGAGTGAGAGGCAAGATTATAAGAAGCGAGTTATCTATAAAACAGCTACTCTTATTAAATATAGAATACCCCGTAATGTACACCAGCTGCGCATCTTGCAATTCTGTACAACTAAGTCCTCCACTAAAAATAATTATAAACAATCCCACATATAACCGACAGTCCTTTCATATTAAATTTTTTATAATAATGGACAGTGTTATATTTTACCTTCTCGTATTACTTATTATTTATATTTTAGCTTTATTCTCCATAATTATTCTTCCAGGTGACATATTCAGTTTTTTCTGCTACACCTTGAGTTCATTTAATGCCTTCTGTTCGTTGAGAGCGAGATCAACATATTGCTATGATTTCTCCATTTGCCCTGGAGCGACTATTAATTACTCGATCACTAGTATGAATCCTCACCGAAGATGGTCGTAGAGAATACACAAATAAGTGGTAACTATTGTGTATTTGGTGTATAATTAAGATATTTCATCTGAAACATATCCCATTGACCGACGACTCCCGCAATAACCGCGTAGCAGTGCAACAGTGTTAAAAAAAACTACATCCATCAAATGTCAGGTAGGGTGTCCAAAGATGAAAAAGTCACAAATGTCGTTGTTTGTCATTGTTAAACGCGCTCATAGCGAGTCGTTTTTCGGCGCCACCGTTGGACATCAAGCAAGCCTAGGAAGCTGTCTCTCCCGCATTGAGGTAATAACCAGTTGTAGCGTAGAAAAATTCTAGGTGGGAACGATCCCATGACTTCAGGTTATAATTCGCGTTCCAGGCAAATTGATCCGGGTTCTAGCGTGAGTCGTCTGATGCCTGATTAAGATGGCGTCCAATATGTCTCGACCCAGACGTGTTTAATGTTTGGCCAAATCAGGGTGACAGATGATAGCCATGGATATTATTACCGAGGATTTAGTTATATGATAGCCTGAGGAACTCTGTGTGGGTGTGCCTAGCGTATGTGGTCCCGTAAGTTCGTTATCAAAGCTGAGTGCGGTCAGCTGGAGCTCGGATGATATACTGGGAAGAGGATGAGGCATCAAGCAGTGGCGATGTCCAGAAGCTCAACCCTATAATTGGCAGCATTATACAAGTTATGTTTTAAAATGTGGAGACGCGGATGATCGGTCGTTAGATTTGTAACTGAATGCGCCCCAGGACATGTAACCAGCTTCCTCCTCCCCTATATTAACGGTGAGGGGACTTTCCAAAAGAGCCGAACATTCGGTCTGCCTTCTCACCACTTCTCTGACCGCCACAAACAACCCTTATTCGGCCCTCCGTCAGCTATCGACCAAGGACAACAAACGTACTTGTCGTCTTGAAACTTGCAAAGACGACATTATTATGCACAACTAGACGAAGTCTACCGTCCAGTCGTCGTGTCCTTTTTTCACGTTCTCCCACTAGTATCTGTTGCTAGTCCGTTGTCGTAAGGTGAGGAGATTAGGTGCCGACTCATAGGAACGGGAACCTGGCGTTGGAGTTATACCGAGCCGCACTGCAGGATCCCGAGACTGACTGCATTAGTGTTGCATCTCCTGATAAGGGTTTTCCACGTCCTCCCAATCAACCATCCATATGCTTGTTAGCCGGCTGCCGCCCAAAAATCTGATTCCCGGAGTCAAATGAAGCTGTCCGTTTATTTTGTGAGGAGTACGATAACCTCTGGGTTGACCTGACTGGGTTCGATCAAGCTATGGCTAACCATGTTTGAGCACCATTAAGGACGATGTTGCATCGGACGATGGTGGACTGGTTGCAATTTCAAGAGTCAGGATGCTTCTCAGGTGGACATCGCCGCCTGTTAATTTCAATACCTAAGACAGGGCTCTTCTCTCATCTAACACAGCGCTAAGTATCCTCATAGTCATGTTATATGACCGAGCTAGAAGTCTTAGTTTGATTTGTAGGAGACAAAAATATGTGAACTTGTTAACCCCATCCGTATGCTAGCTAGCGAGCTCTGGTGTGAAAACAAAATTAAATTGATTATTAGTTATCCTATCCGATTGCAGAAGATTTTTACCAGAGGTTCACCCAAAACATGTTTTTAATCGTGTTTTCACAAGTGCTACTATTGTCTCCAGCGTTATTCCGGCGCGAAAAAATGTCCAAACCCCTATACGCTGAGGGTCCGTCATGGGCGGTGATGTGACCTAAGATGAAAGCCTTAGTTTACACCCTAATTTCTGATGAGACAATTGCATGACCATAAGCAATACTTTAACCAGAGCAACGCGTATAGTGATTCTCCGCGTAAGTTGAAGAACTCACTATAAGATATATAAAATAGTAATACTAATTATTGTTTTCCAGCCTTCACATTGCTATTCAATGTCTCTATTACAACTTGAGTCATAGCACATCTCTAAGGTCCTACACCGCATTACACATTTCTCCTGTCCAACGAACGATAGAACTTGCAATGATTGCCTTTTACCTTTAGTTATACCCTTGTACCCACTCTACTAATCCTGTCTATCTCTTATCCGCTCTTGGAAATCAATCATCTATTCTTAAGAATACCATCTTATATATGCGTATTCACTTACATAATAATCAGCTCCTGTACGAACTCCCTTCTGAAGTTTTCCCTCTAAATATTATAATCACTTTTCCTACAAATACGGTTTCCTTCTTACTTGAAGATCAAGTGGCTTATCGCCCTAACAGGTTTCTGTCATGGTCTGATAATAACATCATCATCTCTTGATAGCAACTTCCTGTGGAATGTATCACATGTCTCTGCAAAGTATAAAGCCCTATTAGAACACAATCTGGTTCCCCTCAGATAACTTTTAATGAGGTTAGCTCAAGTAGTCTCCTGTTGTCCACAATGGGCCTTATGTGGTTTTCTTCCTTGATCTTTACCATTTCCTTACTCTTGAAATCAGAATCATTAATCTATTTCTTGACAACTCCTTTATTCGCGAGTAACTGACTATCAGTCACTTGATGACATCACAATTTATGTGGAAACTTGTAATGGCTTATTTCCCAAGAGTCGTGTCATCTAATATCGGAGCATCAACATCTAGTGCATCTCTGGTTATGAGCAGTGGACACACCATTTCGATGAATAATATGTTTGCCATTATGATAGCTCATTGACCTTAATTTTTCCAGATGATATCTTTAACCACATTAGAACCCACGCGCTGGCTTGTTTCTGTCCTCTCTTCAAATCCAATCTTAGTGGTCCTCGTCTTATGTTATTGCGAGTCTCGCATTTCTGGTTGTAACCTTAGTCTCTAAATTAGCACACTCCTTCCATTGTTTAACTGATTAACTCTTCTACACACTATCCTCTCTGTATCTTCACTATTATAATGACAAGATCCATACACCTCGTGTCGCATCGCCCAATTTCCTTATACTGCTAACAGACAATTCGTCTCAGAGCTATCCTATGCGTCATATCTGTCTTATTATAACTCTCAAGTTATTCTCCCCCCCCCAAAAATTTTGCCATTTTTTGAGGACGTCATCTCATTATGAGTATTTGTCATAATATGAAATCATCACCATACTATCCCTGCGAGAATTGCCCATGACCTAAATTTCCTTTGATACATATGAGCATTTACGATGGCCAATGAAATTGACGGAAAAATATATACTACAAAGTAATATGAAACAACATCTCAGCTTACCCTTCTACATAAATATATGACCCTTGCTACATAAAAAACAAATAACAATACTAATCCTGACGTATGAATACTTAACATAATACAAATGACAAATTTTTAAAGTGTCCATAACCAATAATGCGTAACTCACTCTCAAATACTAGCTCACACATAATATCAAAATCACTTGCATAAAAATCATAATATCAAATGATGTATAATTCCAATAAAACCAACATTGGGTCCTTGCATAAATGGGAATGATAAATAACACTATACGAATCTACCCAAGACTAAAACAGATAACCCACATGCGTAAGGGGTATAACAAAGAAGAAGGCAAAAGAAAAGCGTAAGATGATAGTCTAGGAACAGATCTTACCGACGCCTGACTTACCTGCAAACAAGAGACAATCACAAAATATAGAACTTGGTAAAATTGACCTTATATACAGTGATAGTGGTAAAAAACTGACGCAAGGAAAACCAATATGATAAACACCCACATGAGAAAATAAACTATTATTCTTACATGGACAATGTGATATTAGAAAAAAGACCTGAACTAGCTAAACGTCCAATAAATGTTCAATAGAAATACACCAACTTGGCGTACACTCCAAGTTTAATCCAATAGGATAGCAGCATACCAATAAATGAATTAATATTCACAACACCTATAAGACCATAAATCAGTACAAGTCTTTTCTTACCGATGCTAAAGAAAGATTATTAAACTCACCACACAAGCCTACAAATTAACATGAGACTACACGATAAAAACAAATTATCTGACACAAATACAAAAAAACTTAACCAATACTACAATACACATGCACAATGGATGAGACCACCAGCAAAATTAATAGTGAGAGTAATGCTTAGACAAGAAACTAGATTATAAGATACGATTCTTTGTCTTCGAAATAACAATTCAACTTGATCATCTTTGAGTTAGTGCGGCCTTTTGAATGGCAGGTCTTCCAATCAAGAATGTTTTGAAATTCGCAGAGTAACAGAAAGGTATGGGCTGGAAAGCACACCACTAGACATCTCTACTTGCCACCAAAATCATAAATATGAAACGAGTAAGAAACAGAAAGACGATTAAACTATCAGAAAAACCCAAATCAATAATATAGAAACAATTAACGTATACACTACCATAATAACTAAGTGCTAAAATCATAGATGTAAAACACTAATAATCTGAGTAAAATATAGTTAACATGTAACTACACTACTAAATAATAACTTATCAAAATAGCCACTTATAATCTTAGGTTTTAATACCAAGATTAAAATGATAGACCAAGTAATTTTATTAATTTACTTTAAAACCAGGGCAAAAACATGAATGTAATCCTACCTTATTAACCACCAAAAAAATATGAAAAAACCTGATAAAATCAAAGGAGAGTATATATTTGAATGTACCAACACCAAATAGACAATAATACTAAACTGTATACAAATAACACAGCCAAGAAGTCAAAAACTCTACCAAAAACAACAAATCACAAAAAAGTGTAAAACTAAGAGCCTAAAAACCAAACTTCAAATCACCTAACACACGCCCGCAATTCGGACGTATAACTAACACATACGATAAATACAGAAAAACGAATACACAAACAACATCCATTCTTTAATTTATAAAAAAGTAATACGTAACTTAATAATAGAATAAGGTCGTTGAGTGAGATCCCGTATCTCGT
>JAMPIV010021908.1:0-46081 GCA_024509875.1 Oreohelix idahoensis
TCACCGAATCTTTTGGCCGAATACCATCACTAACCAAGATAGGACATGCACACCATCATAGATGGCAGACGCTGGAGCTGGGTTGGCCATGTCCTCAGAAGAGACCCCGATGCCATCACAAGAACAGCTAGGCTATGCTTTGGACCCCTGAAGGAAAACGAAAGAGAGGCCGACCAAAAACAACCTGGCGTATGACTGTGGAGGCTGAGATGCAAAGAATGAACCAGCGCTGGGGCACTGTACGAAGGATGGCCATAGACAGAGCAAAGTGGAATCACTTTGTTGTTGCCCTACAAGACGCCACTAGGCGTGATTGCCACTGACTGCTTTGTCGGTCGACGGCTAAGGATCAAAGAAGAAGAAGAATACTTCAAACAACTTGCTTTCCGTAAATAAAACGATTACTCAAATATTATGTACATATTATATGCAGTAAATAAAATGTCCCACTAACCTTCTGCAATAAAATTTTGCACGAGCGATCGAGATTTTTTCCGTGCCAGGGTTGCCAGATCGAAATTTAGATTTAAAGCCAAACAATACTAGAAAAAAGCCAAAAAAAGCCAAACACATTTTAATATATTTTTCATACTCACATCACATGAAAAGCTCCAGATCCAGGTCATTACTATCCTCCCCACTGGAATGAGTGGAACACACGGCATAAACCTTGTCTGATGTGAAGTTTTTTAGCATTTCTGGAGATGCAGTGAAGTCTTTGCAACATTTGCTTGAAAGCAATAGTTCTGCCCTGATTCTCACAATTGCATCAAGAAGATTCAGCTGCATTCTGTTTCTTGCCTTCGTTTTAACGAAGGATACAAGAGAAAATATCCTCTCAACTACAGCATTACTGACAGTGGTAATTAGGTCAAGTAAGGGCAAAGGTGGCGAGCTCTTTAAATGCCTGCTGCTGAAGTACACCAATCCAAAACTGTTCAGTGTCTACAGGGAGTCCATCTTTCTTAAATGGAGCTTCTTCTTTTCAATCGACAAAAGGCATTTGTCTGTATTGTTCTTCAATTTTGCTGACGTTGTTTCCTGCATGGTGTATAAGGGGTAACTCGGAAAACATAGGCCTTGAAATTTGATTTAAAATTATCACAGGGCTCAATTTTGATAAACTTTCAAATGTATCTCTCGCCAACGGAAGTCTACATGTAACTTGACTGAGAGCTTCTTCTAGCATAGACATACATCTTTCTTTGACATATTTATTTCTAGATCAGCCTCAGCACTGTTGTTCTGCTGTAGGAACTTATTACATGCTGTTACGAATTTTACACCAAAATCAACTTGATGAATATTTTTTTTCCCTTTCTTTTGGTATCATACAGTCAGTTCTGAAGACTCTTCTGGTGTAAGAATATTTGTTGGTACAATTCATGAGGATCAGCTTTGGTTTGCTGAAAAAGGCTGTTCAGTCTTTCAAATTCCTGCACAAGAGGTGTTGCAAACTCAAAGAACAAGTAGTTTTTGTAGTCTGACAACATTTCCTTTAGAAGTCTTGCTTTGAATTTTGTATCAAACTGTGATTGGGCTAGTTCAGCAGAAGTGAAATAAGCCTTTAGCTCTTCCCAGTTCATCAAAATATTAAACATAACCTTTCCACGCACAAGCCACCGCGTAAATGAAGGTTTTTCAAAGGGAAGGGAGGCAGTTCGGGTTGGCTTAAATTCTGTAGCTGTGTTCATCACAGTAAACAATTCTTTGTATGCTTCTCGTCTTAATTCACTATGGCGAAACCAATTGGGTATTTCTGACAGTAAAAATCCAATATTCGATGGTAGCTTGGATACTGCATATTGAATGCACAGTGCCAGTGAATGACAGATACATTCGAGTTGCACACAGAAAAGAGATACAGCTTTTAGTCTAGACCACACAGAGTTGTTGCACCCAACCATGTTTGATGCACCATCCGTTGCAAAACCAATGCAATTTGCAAGACTCTGGCCACATCTTTTTATTTCCTCGTCAATCAAATTGAATATCTTTTCTCCTGTAGCCTCTTGCACCGAAATTAAACCTATAAACCCAGTAACAATTTCCTTTCTTCTATCACAAAAAAAATCTAACTAACATACACAAGTGTTTTTGTGTTGAAATGTCAGTAGATTCATCTAAAATGATGGCATATTTCTTGTTCTGAAAGTCATCAATGAGATCAGTTTTCAGTGCAGGCGAAATGATGTTTTGACTAGGCATGCACATTTACTTCTGTGTAACTTTATGTGCTCCAGTGTACTCCCATGCCCATGTGCTATCATGATTTCACTCAGGTGGTCAACTGTACGTATCGCACAATGGCACGTCATGCTTACAGCAATTTGCAGCTCTACTGCCTTAACTTTATCCGTATCTTGTCTAGGAGTTTTTCTTACATTAAGTTGCGTCTGGCCTTGTAATGGAGTTCTCCGCTTGTGTTTCTCCGATTTTTCATGATTTGAGAGGTTGCTAATTCTTGGTAAAATTTTGCAGTGGCACAATTTACAATAAGCTGCATCCGACCCATCAGCAGCCTTTTGGACCCATACAAATGTTTCTTCCCATTTGCTTTTGTACTTACGATTGCTATTGTAACAAACTTTCCATTTATTTGACATGGCCATGGCTGTTGATAATAAATGATTTATAAAAACAGCCGAAGGCGTCACAGTTTCGCCACAAAACGTTATTGCATATAGAAAGTACACTTCACGGCAGATTAGTATGATTTCTGAAATCTGGCTAAAAAAAAGCCAATATGGCAACCCTGTTCGGAGGACTAGAAAAACTGATATGCCCGCCGGGCGTCGGTTCCGGTTGGCGCAATTTTGCCCAGATTCTTGGAGCAGAAATATTGCCAATGACCAAAAAACATTTCTGTTAAAGGAAAATGATTTCGAAAATTTATGTTAAAGGAAAATTTGTTGTAATTTTCGTGCAGATAATTTTAGCATGTAAATAAGCCAGGAAAAAGACAAAAAGCCAAATGAATTTTCTAACGTCAATCACATTTTTAAAAAGCCAGATTTCTGAAATCTGGCTTTAAAAAAGCGAATATGGCAACCCTGTTCCGTGCCTGGTAACCAGTGTTGCCACTCAAGTTCTAGAGAAGGCAGTGCAACAGACAATAGAAATGGCAGACAGAGGGCTACAGATCATAGACCAAAGCAGACTCCTGGGAAAGTTCAAACTGTGGTGCCTCCAGTTCATGTTGATACCGAAGTTGCTGTGGCCACTGCTTATATATGAAATAAGCACAAGTACAGTGGAAGCTATAGAGCAAAAGGTCAACAAGTTCATGAGAAAAAGGCTAGGGGTACCACCAGGTCTGTCAGATGTAGCACTGTACTACAAAAAGTCAAAACTTCTGCTTCCCTTCAAGTCAGTTGTTGAAGAATACAAAGTTGGAAAAGCAAGGCTTGCAATGATGCTACGCGAGTCAGCTGATGACGTGGTTAAGTCCATTCAGCTCACACTGAAAACAGGAAGGAAGTGGAGAGTGGAAGAAGCTGTTGATGCTGCTGAAGAGTCACTCAAACTGAGAGAGTTAATCGGATACACACAAACGAATAGACGGGGATTTGGGCATGGTGACATCCGCTGGTGGTCCAAGGCATCAAGCAGGGAGCGCAGAGACATGGTAGTTCAGGAGATACGAGGAGCTGAGAATGATAAGAGGTTGCAAAAAGCAGTGCAGCAGGTCCAACAAGGCCAATGGACCACATGGGACGGAGCCCTGCAGAGGTCCTTGACATGGAATGATATATGGCATATGGCACCTCTTAGGCTCAGCTTCGTTGTTAGATCAATGTATGACCTGCTGCCGTCGGCCACCAACCTTGTGAAATGGGGAAAGTCGGATGATGAGCAGTGCCCCTGTGCCAGACACTTGAACAAGTGCTGTCGGCGTGTAAGATGGCATTGGGGCAAGGGCGATACACTTGGCGCCATAACAAAGTGCTAAATGAGCTTGCTGCGACAATAGATCAGGCAAGAATGAAAGCGAATAGCAAAGTCCTGCCAGACACCGCAAACACATACTTTTTGAGGGCAGGAAAGTCAGCACACCCCAAACCGAGTAAACCTGGTAGCAGTTTACCATCTCTTCTTGACTGTGCAAACGACTGGGAGATGGCGGTAGACCTACATGGACGGGGGGCATATCCAGAGTGTATCAGAAAATCGCGGAGACGGCCGGATATAGTGCTTCATTCTGCAGCAACGCTCCAGGTCATACTGATTGAACTGACCGTGCCATTTGAATCCAGATTAGACGAGCAACATTCATTCAAAGCGGCCAAGTATAGCGATCTGGCCGCGGATCTGAGACACGATGGATTCAGTGCAAGGGTCATGGCGGTTGAAGTAGGCGCAAGAGGGCTTGTGGCTGCATCAGTGTATGATTTATTGAAACTGTTGGGGCTGAAGGGACAGTCTAGAACAAGGGCACTGAAGAGGCTTAGTGAAACTGCCGAAAAGGCATCAGGCTGGCTGTGGAACAGCCGCAATGGGCGATGGACATCGTGACAATAAACGCTGCTGTACAGAAAACACCAAAATTTTTCTAAGTCTACAACGCTGAGTTTTTTTGGTGTACTAGAGAAAGAGCTGCGACTCTGGGGCAACAGGCGATGTATACTATAGGGAGTGTCAGGTACAGAATTTCAGTGGCTTGCGGCGCGCAGCTCGTCGGCTGCGCGCTAATGTCTCAGTGTGTGTCCTTAGTTGTGAAGGGCGACGGAACGAACGGAATAATTTGTCTTCTCTTTGTTACTTTCACAATTGCCTCCACGGCTGGCGTTGTGGATTTAAAAGTTGCTTCCTTAAGTGAAATGGGTTCATTTTCGATACAAAACAACAGGAAGCTGAGACGCTTGGGAGTCATGACCCAAGTGGGCCCACCCCCCTTAGAGTGTAAAGGAGTAATTGGGCCGAAACACTTGTCGGATGGGGGTACTTCTTCTGATGATCAGATTGCTTCCTGTTGTATCGCTCTGTAAAGAGTTTCCTATAATCTTATCTCCTAGAGATAAACCCAGATGCTCTTCTTAAAAAAACCCAGAAATACCCAGAATATTTTATGCCTCAAATACACGAGATAGACGATGCTTACATAATCTTTTATGTGCATCTTTAGCACAAATAATCTGTGTGCTACCAATTTAATGTATTTCTTCTTTTTTTTTTTTTAATTACCAAAAATTCACAATTAAATAAAAATGATTTTAATAACACCCCAATATATGAACTCTTGAAAATGAGATATTTTAACAGTAATATACTTACATTAGTTACATTAACAAAATGTTCCTCAAATTAAATATAAAATGTTAGTTGTAACTTGTTACTGTTGAAAAATGTCACTTGTCAGAGACTCGGCATCCATGTCGACAACTTCTCCTTCGTCAAGTTCAAATGCATGAATTGACAACGTGGAATCTTGATTGTGAAGTCCCAAAATCTTTGCATATCTCTGCCGACAACGTCCTTCACGCACATCTTCAACCACGCTTTTACTAGGATTAAACGTATGACAAACTCCGTCTTTGGCAACTGCTTGCTTGGCTAGTATTCGATTGGAAACTATTTCATACAAAAGCTTGTTGGTTTGTTTAGTTTTAACTAAGTTAACCTTCGAAAACACTCTTTCGACGCATGCTGAGGAGTGAGGTAGTGCCATAAGCGTGCACATGAGGTCAGCCAAAACATAAAATTTCTTCTGGTTATTAGCGTCTGTTACTTGTTGCAGTCCCAGCCAGAATGCGGGCGGATCCTCATCCACTAGTTGTCCAAGATCTTTTCGGTACGATGCCAGTTCTCGCCATTGATCAGACAGACGATCAAGACTGTCTTCTGAAACAACTGTTGGGGACGTGCTTCTAATGGAATGACAGAAGGTTTGTTGATATCGAGAGCTTGCTTTGGATCCAAAAGCTGCATTTGCGCCAGAACACTGTTTTGTTCAAGTGGGAACCTGCGTCGTATTTGAGTACAAAGTTCAATCAGGTATGCCAATGCATCCTTGCGAAACTGGACTTCTTTATCTCGTAACGGTTGTCGCTTTAACTGCGCTTCACATCGTCCACCCAGCTCAATATAATTCAGTTTCTTGTGCACCTGTACATCCGAACGATCAATGTCGGCAAGAGTGCGATGCTCATGCTGCAATACTTCCTGCCTAATGAACATACTGAGAAGAAAACGATACTCTCTTGTTACACTCGTGTACACTTTGTGAAGACGGAAGTTCTCGGACTGGAATTCCATGTTCAGGACCGTAACTTTACCCAGTAAGTAGCCGACAAATAAAAGCATGTGCTTTGTGCCAGCAGTGTTCATCGTCTGCAGGATTTGCCCCGCACCGTCGACGTTGTCCACTGAAGCTTCGGATTGGAAATACAAGTGCAGAGCATCCCTTTGCTCAAGGATCCTCTCAATGACTGCTTCACGGGACAGCCAGCGTGTTTCACACAGCTTCAACAATTTATGTTTCTGGGCCTGAACTACATCATGTATTAACTGGAACTGGAGATTTATTTTACTACTACGCGAAAAATAGAAGCAGACATTCTTTATGAAAATTTCAAGCCAAGATGGTAGGTGGTTGCTGGCAGCATTTACACAAAGTGCAAATGAATGACAAACACAGCCGAGAACAAGGACATGTGGAATCTCTTTCTTCAGATGTGCCTGTAAACCACTGCAGTCCCCATCATAGTGGCACAGTTGTCTGCAGCAAAACCAATGACGTTACTAAGCGGGATTTCATGCGTGCTCAACAATTTCTTAACAGCTGTAAACATGCCAAGACCAGTCCCATCCTCCACCTCAATGAGGTCTAACAGTGAATCAACTACTTTTTTTGTTTTTGTGTCACAGAATCGCACAACGACTGTCAACATCTGGTTCGTAGAAATATAAGTACTCTCATCAACGATTATAGAAAATTTCTGATTTCTGCAAATGTTTATAACCTCAAGCCGCTCAAAATGAGCAATGCCGTACTGCATCACATAGGCAGCTTTGGTGCGCTTCAGTGACATATTTTGAGCAATTGTGCTGTGTGGAAATATCTGCTTGCAACATTCAATCAAATGATCAGCTTGCGAAAACGGAGTATTATGTTCTGCCATGAAAGCCGACAACACTATCTCCACTTTAGCAATTTTGTCTTGGAAACAGGGCTCTTTTGGTTTGATGAAGAACTTGTTAATGTTCAGAGTTGTGCTTTTGGCTTCGAAGTTTTTCATGTGCTTCTGTGTGCTTTTATGTGTCAATAAAGCTGTTTTGTTGGCATTAGTTAATGTACAGGAACAGACCGGACAAATCGAAGAATAGCGGTTACCAGAGTCCGGCTTTATCCAATCCTTCAGTTCGCTGTCTGTTAGCCATTCCGCACAAAAAGCCAACTGATACCATGGCTTTACTTTTTACGCGGTGGCGTGTGTATCGTCATGCTGCTACAACTACCAAGCGTACCTTCATCATCGCTCATTTTATAATCTTATAATAACAACAAAAAAACCAATATGCTGTTTATCTGCTTAAGTCTAATAATGTAAAAAGAAGACTTTATAACACATCGCAAAAATGACCGAGTATTTCAGATGATAGCCATTAACAGAATAACAGGAAATAGATAATGGTACCTATACCTTGTAGCGGTATGGCAGTGTTGCCGTCATTTTGGACGGTGGAAAAAAACTCCAACCTAATGTATGTTTGGTTTAATGTGATCAAAGAGAGATAAATGTTTATTATCTTTCTGTGACAGGTTTGACTGGTGATTATCTTCTCCTGTCTTTTGTTGTCCTGTCTCAGGCAATGTCTTATAGTTGACATGTCTTAGATCTATTTATAGGATCATATACGGAGTATCTTTATCACCCGTGTGGTCGGAAACGCCTGGTCTGGGTTTGCCTCGATCTGGTCCATGCTCTTTGGGCATTTACGGGTCTTGGCGGCAAAAGCCGGGAGACTGATTCAGAGAGAGTGTACCTGAGGCTTAGAACGGATGTACCGATCCGTAGATTTCTCTCTGCCAAGTTTTCAATAGGGATTGGAAATTCTGGGAATGACTGTTTTGGCATTCTTCCGTCCCTGAGTGTTTATTTATGCCAGTATTGGTTGTGTTGTGTTACCTTAGAGTGTAAGGATTCTTTAAGAAGGTAACTGAAACATTATTCGATCTTTTCGTCTCGTTTAGATCTTACAGGTACATTTATCGCTGATGGCGACATAGTGAGCGAAGCTCACAAGGAGTTATTATACTGTACCCCAGTATTGCTTCATATTCGTAAGACTAGTTCTAAGTTGACCTGTTACACACATAAGCCTAGGAATCATCTTTATGGATCCGCAATGCAGGTGGAATATAGTTTGGCAGAAAATGTATTTAATCTCAGAAGCTTGTGTAAACTGAGAGTGACTTGATTATCGAGGCCCGCGACCTGCGGCCTGATTTCGTTGTCATCATATTGGTCCGTGTTTACGGCCAATATTCTTCACCAGAATGAAGTATCTGGCATGTGAGGCCAGTCTGAAGTCTTTTGCTAATTGTAGGACAATGGCATTGACTTCGTTTAAATAACTGATATCGCCCGTACTACGCAATATATTTGCTAGGGCTTACCTGACGGGGCTATTGCATAAACAGTAAACATTGGTCAAGACATTGTTACATGTCTGGGATCTGTGATGCCTGAAGCTGACCTTTTTAACTACACACATTATGTACTCGATCTTATACTATTGACTGTTTCGTCCATCATCATCGTATTATCGTACGTCATGAATAAATATTGTAAACGTCAGCAGCATTCCCTACTTCACTGACTTCTACTTGTGGTTGTGTGAGTTAATGTGAAGACGTCCAAGAGCCTATACGGCCTTCGTGTTATCAGCACTGTTAATTACTCACTTACACAATCAACCACATTGTAATACAAGTACTACACGTCTGAATCTACAGGAATACTGACATTATGTATGTGTCTACTATACCCTGGCGGCACCTCACGCTAGTGACCTAAATTCTCGCTACAACTTGGTACTGTCCAGGACAACACGACACGCTCAACGTACTAACATTCATAACATATCAAAACAGTACGTTACATCTGGGCATTTACACTGAACAACCTTTTATATCTCCAGTCAAACAGACTTTTACAGGCAGCTTGCGTATCCTGACAATCCCCAGAGCTATGCCAGTAGGAGTTTTACTCCTGGTAGGTTCAACCAAGCTGGACTGGTAGTGTGGGTAGGGGTCAGACAAAAGCTGGTACCCTGGTCCTTCAGGTTGGGGGTTTTAGCATAGAGCTGACACCCCTGTCTATGTAAAAAAAACAATGAAGTTACGGAAACAACAATAAATGAACAAACTTTGCTGCGGGATGGACATTCGGAGTCTGTGGCTCGTATGACTGTCAGTGGTGAAAGCCGAAAGGAAGCCACTGACATGAAAACGGATGTCCTGACCGCAAAACAGAATACAAAAATAGGATTTTGGAATGTCAGGACAATGAACGAGACAGGTAAACTAAGACAGGTCATGGCAGAAATGAGAAACTATAGGTTACACATTCTAGGGATAAGCGAGAGCAGATGGACACGGGCAGGAAAAGTTAAAACAGCAACAGGAGAAACAGTACTTTACTCTGGAAGAGAGGATGGACAGCACAATGAAGGCGTAGCCATTAATCTACAGAAAGGAATAGAAAAGACATTACTGGAATGGAAACCCATCAACAACAGACTGATAAGATTAAAATTGAGAGGGAGATTCACCAACACTACAATAATACAATGCTACGCACCAACGAATGATAGCGATGAGGAGGTCAAGGATGAATTCTATCAACAACTGCAGAAAGAAATGGAAGACACACCTAGATATGTACTTATTATAGTAATGGGAGACCTCAATGCGAAAGTTGGTACACACAATACATATAATGAAAGAACAATGGGGAAATGCGGCAGTGGAACAGCAAACGAAAATGGGGATAAACTAATAAGTTTCTGTAGCATTAACAACCTGGTAATTGGAGGAACACTTTTCCCACATAAAGAAATTCACAAATTAACATGGGAATCACCAAATGGTCGGGACAGAAACCAGATAGACCACATCATGGTTAACGGTAGATGGAGACATGCATTACACGATGTGAAGGTAAGAAGAGGTGCAGATGTGGGAAGTGATCACCATTTAGTAGTAGCAAAACTGAAAGTGAAACTAAGAATGGCTGGACCAACTGTAACTACACAGAAAAGGTTTGACATCAGCAAATTGAAGGACTCCCTTACCAGAAAAGCTTTTGCGGCCGACATAAAGAACCGATATCAATTTGCCAAAAGTCAGGAAAAGACATTGACTGATGATATAGACCAGAATTTCAACACCATTTCAACAATATACAAGGAAAGCAGCAAATCATGCTTGGGATTCCAGGAAAGGAAGAAGCAAGACTGGATAACACCAGAAACATTAAACACCATAACGATGAGAAAAGAAATGAAAAGAAAGAAAACAGAAGCGAAGTCCCCCAGGTTAAAGCAACTATATAATGAACAGTACAGTCAGCTGGACAAGGAAGTTAAACGCCAAACCCGAGCCAACAAAGGAATTTCCTAGACGATTTTGCAAGACAGGCAGAGGAGGCAGCACTGAGAAATGAACAAAGCACAGTATACAAAATAACTAAATTCATCAGCGGAAAACGAGGTGCAAACAATATTACATTAGTAAGAGATAAGCACACCCGTGTGTTACCGGGGCCCGAAAGGGGAGCAAAGAACAGTAACACCGTCCCCTACCAAGCGTGTCGTAAAAAGCGACTAAGGAGGGTTGGGCATGGGGCCGGTTACACCATCCTGTAAAAAAATTTAAACCACAAAAAACTTCAACAAATATGGACAAGTCAAATAAAGAAACTGCCATCAATGGTACCTATACCTTGTAGCGGTATGGCAGCTTGTGTACCCTGACAATCCCCAGAGCTATGCCAGTGGGAGTTTTACTCCTGGTAGGTTCAACCATGCTGGACTGGTCTGCGTGGGTAGGGGTCAGACAAAAGCTGGTACCCTGGTCCTCCAGGTTGGGGGTTTTAGCACAGGGCCGACACCCCTGTCTGTGTAAAAAAATCACACACGTTACGGAAACAGCAATAAATGGAAATACTTTGATGCGGGACGGACATCCGGAGTCTCAGGCTCGTATGACTGACAGTGGTGAAAGCCGAAAGGAAGCCACTGGCATGAAAACGGATGCCCAGACCGCAAAACAGAATACAAAAATAGGATTTTGGAATGTCAGAACTATGAACGAGGCAGGAAAGCTGAGACAGATTACAGCAGAGATGAGGAACTACAAACTACATATCCTGGGAATAAGCGAGAGCAGATGGACAGGGATGGGGAGAATAAAAACAGCTACAGGGGAAACAGTACTTTATTCTGGTAGAGAGGACGGTCAGCACAACGAAGGTGTAGCCATTATCCTTAAGAAAGGAATGGAAAGGTCTCTACTGGAATGGAAACCCATTAACAACAGACTAATAAGAGCAAGACTGAGAGGGAGATTCACCAACACCACAATTATACAATGTTATGCACCAACAAATGACAGCGACGAAGAGATCAAGGACGAGTTCTATCAACAGGTACAAAAGGAAATGGAAACTGTACCCAGGTACGATCTTATTATAGTAATGGGAGACCTAAATGCGAAAGTTGGAACACACAATAATTATAACGAAAGAGTAATGGGGAAATGCGGCAGTGGAACAGTAAATGAGAATGGGGACAAATTAATAAGCTTCTGCAGTATTAACAACCTGGTCATCGGAGGAACACTTTTTCAACACAAAGAAGTGCACAAGTTAACATGGGAATCACCAAACGGACGAGACAAAAACCAGATAGATCACATAATGATCAATGGCAGATGGAGACATGCACTACAAGACGTGAAAGTAAGAAGAGGCGCAGATGTGGGAAGTGATCATCACCTAGTAGTAGCAAGACTGAATGTGAAACTCAGAGCTGCTGGACCAGTTGCAGTCAAACAGAAAAGATACAACATCACGAAACTTAAGGACCCCCTCACCAGAAAAGCGTTTGTGGTCGACGTAAAGAGACGATATCTGATTACCAAAAGCCAGGAAAGAACAGAGACCGACGATGTGGACCAGAAATTCAACACCATCTCAACAATATATAAAGAAAGCAGCAAGTCATGCTTGGGATTTCAGGAAAGAAAGAGCCAAGACTGGATAACACCAGAAACGCTAAACACCATAGCGAAGAGAAAGGAAATGAAAAGGAAGAAAACAGAAGCTAAGTCTCCCAGGTTAAAGGCAATATATAGTGAACAGTACAGTCAGCTGGACAAGGAAGTAAAACGTCAAACCCGTGCCAACAAAAGGACATTTCTGGATGACCTTGCAAGACAGGCAGAAGAGGCAGCACTGAGAAATGAACAAAGCACAGTTTATAAAATAACTAAAGCTATCAGTGGAAAACGAGGTGCAAACAACATAACGTTAGTAAGAGACAAGCAAGGAAATCTCATCACCACAGCACAGGGGCAGGAAACAAGGTGGGCAGAGCACTTCAGAGAAACACTGAATAAGGAACCACCAGAGACTCAGCTGAATGTTCCTGAGGCTGAAAGTGACTTAGACGTAAATACAGACATTCCACGAAAAGAAGAAATTATCACAGCTATCAAAGGGCAAAAAAATGGAAAAGCGCCTGGTCACGACAATCTGAATGCTGAGCTATTCAAGACAGACCCTGAACTAGCAGCAGAACTATTAGAACCACTATTTGCACAAGTCTGGGA
The DNA here is from genome assembly GCA_024509875.1 of Oreohelix idahoensis. NCBI lineage: Eukaryota > Metazoa > Mollusca > Gastropoda > Stylommatophora > Oreohelicidae > Oreohelix > Oreohelix idahoensis. Next base: position 12,839 of record JAMPIV010021908.1, read on the forward strand.
AACTGAGACAACACCAACAGAGTGGAGTAAAGGAACAATTGTCAAATTGCCCAAGAAGGGCGACCTTGCAGACTGCAACAACTGGAGAGGAATTACCCTCCTCTCAGTTCCCAGCAAAATACTAGGCAGAATAATCATCCAGAGAATTTCAAAAGCAGTTGACCATAAACTGAGGAAAGAACAAGCGGGCTTCAGAAAGAACAGAAGATGTGCAGATCATATATTTGCCCTCAGGAACATTATAGAGCAGTGCTCAGAATGGCAGAGACAGCTGTACATTAACTTTGTTGATTTTGAAAAGGCTTTCGACAGCATACACAGGGACAGCCTATGGAAAATTCTGAGGGCTTATGGAATTCCCAGCCGCATTGTTTCCATTATAAAAAGCCTCTATTCTAACTTTACGTGCAGTGTTGGATCGAGTAATGTAACTTTCGAAGTGAAAACAGGAGTACGACAGGGATGCCCCTTATCAACAACATTATTTTTGACAGTCATAGATTGGGTGATGCGCCAGACAACAGAGGGCAGTCCAAGAGGAATTAGATGGACAACGTTTTCTACACTGGAAGATTTGGAATATGCAGATGACATTGCACTGCTCGCGCATTCACACCAACACATTCAAGACAAAACTGATACTGAATAAGTATGGCCAGCAGGTTGGCCTGAACATCAATCTGAAGAAGACAGAGGTCATGACACTAAATGTGGGCAATCCTGAGCCAATAACAGTAAGGAACCAGAAGTTAGAACAGACAGACACATTTACTTACCTAGGAAGCATAGTAACACCTGACGGCGGAACAAGCAAGGACATTAACAACAGAATGAATAAAGCGAGAACAGCCTTTGCTATTCTCAACAACATTTGGAAGTCTTCCCAGTACAGCACAAACACCAAATTAAGACTGTATGAGAGCTGTGTACTTTCTGTGCTTCTCTATGGTGCGGAATGTTGGAGAGTAACAGAGAAGGAAATGTCGAAACTGTCCTCCTTCCACACAATCTGCCTAAGGAAAAGTCTCCGAATCTTTTGGCCAAACACCATCAGCAACCAAGAACTACTTATTCGGAGTAACCAGGAGGACATGCACACCATCATAGCTGGCAGACGCTGGAGTTGGGTTGGCCATGTCCTCAGAAGGGACCCTGATACCATCGCAAGAACAGCTATGCTATGGACCCCCGAGGGAAAGCGAAAGAGAGGCCGACCAAAAACAACTTGGCGGAGAACTGTGGAAGCTGAGATGCAAAGAATGAACCACAGTTGGGGCACTGTACGAAGGATGGCCGCCGACCGAGCAAAGTGGAATCACTTTGTTGCTGCCCTACAAGACGCCACCAGGCGTGATGGCCGCTGACTGCTTTGACGGTTGGCGGTTATGGATCAAAGAAGAAGAAGAAGAAATAAAGAAAATAAAACACAGCCATCCAAGACAGGGGAAGGTCCTCTCGCGGGGAGGCATATGATGCAACACAGAGAAAGCCGAAAGGAGTCTGTGTTGCTGACTAACCTTCTTTCTTCTAGGAGAACTTCCAGATTTGGCACCTGGAATGTTCGGACATTAAACGAACAAGGGAAAGTGGCGCAAGTAGCAGCAGAAATGAGGGAATACATAATCGAGGTTCTGGGAATGTGTGAAACAAAGTGGAAGGGGATAGACAGGAAGAAACTCATCACAGGTGAATTGGTGCTGTCCTCAGGACATGAAGACGAAAGTTCACACCACAGTGAAGGGGTAGCTCTTATGTTATCTAAAGAAGCACAGAAAGCACTAATTGAATGGGAAGCTGTTGGACCCAGAATAATAACAGCTTCTTTCAAAACAGCTAAAAAGCAAATTCATGTAAATGTCATCCAATGTTATGCACCAACTAATGACAAAGAAGAGTCTGTGAAAGAAGCATTTTATACTAAACTACAGGAAATTATGGATAAAGTAAAAAGAAGAGACATCACAATTTTGATGGGTGACATGAATGCAAAGATAGGTACAGTCAACACTGGATTTGAAGAAGTCATGGGAAAACATGGGCTAGGAGTAATGAATGAAAATGGAGAGCTATTCGCAAAATTCTGTGCTTCATATCAACTGGCTATAGGAGGAAGCATGTTTCCACATAAGAGAATACACAAGGCAACATGGATATCACCAGACCATAGAACAGAAAATCAGATTGATCATATATGCATAAACAAGAAGTTTAGATCATCATTGCAGGATGTAAAGGTATATAGAGGAGCAGATGTGGCATCAGATCACCATCTTCTGATAGCCAAAGTAAAAATGAAACTCAAGAGATATGCAACAATGCAAAATTATAGACAACAGTTTAATGTAGGACAGCTAAGAAATCAAGAAACAAGAGACAAATTTGCGGTCACAGTATCCAACAAATTCCAAGTGCTCCAACAGCTGGAAGATGTAGAGAATACAGAAGACTATTGGCAGCAGGTCAAAACAGTATGGAAGGAGACATGTGAAGAAATACTGGGGAAAAGGGAAAGACAACAAAAAGCATGGATAACAACAGAAACCATCAATAAGATAAAAGACAGAAAAAACAAGAAAGCAGAGTTAAACACAAGCAAAACTAGAAGCTCCAAAGCCAAGGCTCAAGAAGTGTACACAGAAGCAAACAAAGAAGTAAAAAGAAGTATCAAAAGAGACAAGAGGAAGTATATTGAGGAGTTGGCAAGAGAGGCAGAAGATGCTGCAGCCAAAGGAAATATGAGAGAACTGTATAGCAGCACAAAGAAGCTAACAGGGAAATACAAGCAAACAAGTTGCCTCATAAAAGACAAGAATGGGAAACTGCTCAGCAATATACAAGAGCAAATGAAGAGGTGGACAGAATATTTTGGGGACCTTCTCAATAGACCAGCTCCACAAAACCCGCCGGACATCCAGCCAGCAGAAGAAGAGCTACAAATTAACGGTGAAAGACCAACGAAGGAAGAAATAAAGAAAGCCATAAAGCTTCTAAGAGAGGGAAAAGCGTCTGGACCTGATGGCATTCCAGCAGAGGCCATCAAAGCAGATATCGACACGGCTACAGAGATGTTATATAAATTACTTGGTAAAGTCTGGGAAAAGGAAGAGATACCAGCAGAATGGAAGGAAGGATATCTGGTTAAGTTGCCTAAGAAGGGAAATTTACAAGAGTGCACAAATTATAGAGGAATAATGTTACTATCAGTGCCAGGAAAAGTATTAAACAGGATTATCCTTGAGAGATTAAAAGAGTCCATAGACAAGAAACTGAGAGATGAACAAGCAGGTTTTCGACAAAATAGATCATGTACAGACCAGATAGCCACTTTGAGAATAATAGTTGAACAAAGTCTGGAATGGAATTCACCACTATACATCGGATTTGTGGACTACGAAAAGGCATTTGACAGTGTAGACAGAGAATCACTTTTGGAAATTGATGAGGCATTATGGAGTTCCCCTGAAGATCATTAATTTAATAAAGAAAACATATGAAGACATGACATGCAGAGTTCTTCACGAAGGACAGCTTACAGAACCGTTTGGGATAAGAACAGGAGTGCGACAGGGATGCCTCTTGTCTCCATTTCTTTTCTTGCTGGCAATAGATTGGGTTATGAGATCATCGACAACACACAACAGAAATGGAATCCTGTGGACTCTGACTAAGCAGTTGGATGAGCTGGATTTTGCTGATGACTTGGCTCTTCTGTCCCATAACCGTAATCAGATGCAGGACAAATTGAAAACACTCGATGAGAGGTCACAGCAATTGGGTCTGAAAATACACAGGGAAAAGACAAAAATAATGAGAATAAATGCAGGTAATGATAACAGGGTTGAACTTGAAGAAACACCAATTCAAGATGTAGAATCATACACATATCTTGGCAGTAATATAGACAAAGTTGGAGGGACAGACAGCGATATCAAAATAAGAATACAAAAGGCAAGAGGAGCTTTCATTGCATTGGGAAATATATGGAGATCAAGAGAAATCGGATCCAACACGAAAATAAGAATCTTCAACTCAAATGTGAAGTCAGTCCTATTGTATGGCTCGGAGACATGGAGAACAACAAAGACAACAACCAAAAAGCTACAGACTTTCATAAATGGGTGCTTGCGTAGAATAGAGGGATTAAAATGGTAGGACAAGGTTACCAACGTGGAACTGATGACAAGAACTAGACAAGTGCCAGTGGAACAAGAGATGAGAAGAAGACGATGGCGATGGATAGGACACACACTGAGGAAACCTGTTGATAGCATTACAAGGCAGTCATTGTTCTGGAACCCCCAGGGCAAGAGAGGCAGAGGAAGACCAAGAAGTACATGGAGAAGAGAGTTGGAAACAGAGGTGAAAATGATGAGGAGAACATGGAAAGAACTTGAGATGATGGCACGGGACAGGAGGACTTGGCATGTGTTTGTTGAAGGCCTATGCTCCTTTGGGAGTGGAGGGTTATGAATGAATGAAGAGATAAGCAAGGTAATCTCATCACGACAGCAGAGGGACAGGAAACAAGATGGGCAGAGCACTTCAGAGAAACTCTGAACAAGGAACCACCAGAGACACAATTGAATGTTCCTGAAGCAGAAAACGATCTAGATGTAAATACAGACATTCCACAAAAAGAAGAAATCATCACAGCAATCAAAGGGTTAAAGAATGGCAAAGCTCCGGGCCATGATAACTTAAATGCAGAGCTATTTAAGACAGACCCTGAGCTAGCAGCAGAACTATTAGAACCACTATTTGCACAAGTCTGGAAAACGGGGACAACACCATCAGAGTGGAACAAAGGAATAATTGTCAAATTGTCCAAGAAGGGAGATCGTGCAGACTGCAATAAATGGAGAGGAATCACTCTTCTCTCAGTTCCCAGCAAAATATTAGGTAGGATAATTATACAGAGAATTTCAAAGGCAGTAGACCACAAACTGAGGAAAGAACAAGCAGGATTTAGAAAGAACAGAAGAAGTGTAGATCATATATTCACTCTCAGGAACATTATAGAGCAGTGCTCAGAATGGCAAAGACAGCTATACATTAACTTCGTTGATTTTGAAAAGGCTTTTGACAGCATACATAGGGACAGTTTATGGAAAATACTGAGGGCTTATGGAATTCCAAGCTGCATAGTGTCAATCATAAAAAGCCTTTATGCCAACTTTACGTGTAGTGTTGGGCAGAGCAACCTAACCTTTGAGGTGAAGACAGGAGTACGACAGGGATGCCCCTTATCAACCACTCTATTTTTAACAGTCATAGACTGGGTGATGCGCCAGACAACAGTCCAAGAAGAATAAGATAGACTACATTTTCTACATTGGAAGATCTGGAATATGCAGATGACATTGCACTACTGGCACATTCACATCAACACATCCAGGAAAAAACGGATAGACTTAATAAGTTTAGCCAGCAGGTGGGCTTGAACATCAATTTAAAGAAGTCTGAGGTCATGACGCTCAGTGTGAGCAACCCTGAGCCCATATCAGTAAGAAATCAGCAACTGGAACAGACAGATACCTTCACATACCTAGGAAGCATAGTAACACCAGACGGTGGGGCAGGCAAAGACATCAGCATCAGAATGAATAAGGCAAGAACAGCCTTCTTTAGCCTAAACAACATCTGGAAGTCCTCCCAGTACAGCACAAGCACAAAATTAAGATTATATCAGAGCTGTGTGCTTTCTGTGCTTCTCTATGGTGCGGAATGCTGGAGAGCTACAGAGAAGGAAATGTCGAAATTGTCCTCTTTTCACACAACATGCCTAAGAAAAATTCACCGAATCTTTTGGCCGAATACCATCACTAACCAAGATATGCTTACTCGCAGCAAGCAAGAGGACATGCACACCATCATAGCTGGCAGATGCTGGAGCTGGGTTGGCCATGTCCTCAGGCGAGACCTCGATGCCATCACAGGAACAGCTATGCTTTAAACCCCTGAAGGAAAGCGAAAGAGAGGCCGACTAAAAACAACCTGGCGGAGGACTGTGGAGGCGGAGATGCAAAGAATGAACCAGAGTTGGGGCACTGTACGAAGGATGGTCACCGACCGAGCAAAGTGGAATCAGTTTGTTGTTGCCCTACAAGACGCCACTAGGCGTGATGGCCTATGACTGCTTTGATGGTCGGCGGCTAAGGATCAAATAAAAAAAGAAGGAAATAGATAGCTGATGTAAACGAGTAAAAAAAAACAACGTAATTGATGTGGTTAAAAACAAGAATTAAATTTAAGTGGAATAAAAAATATATAGCACATAATGTTTGACATTTAATTATAATATACATATAATGTATAATGCTCAGTGCACAGAATATACATATATTGTAAATGCCAGTTGTCAAATATACCCAGATTTATGCAGATTTTGAAAAAAATTACCCAGATACCCAGACGGAAGCCCAAAAACCAGATCTAGTAAGAAATACCCAGCTGTGGCATAACTGCTGGTAACGTTTGTTCGCGCCAATCATGTTTTGGCAGGTCGAGCGCTGGGATGGTGGTGTGTGACCAAACGACAATAAATTCTAATTAAAAATCGAAAATAATGATGTATGGCGATGCTGTGTGATGATAAAGTTAAAGAAGAGTGACCCGCACTTTACGACATGTGTAACAAAATCTTAGACATTTAGTTACAAGCTGGTTATTGAAGATACTGATTTTACAAGAAATTTCACTTACATTTTCTTTTTTTTTTTTAAATAATGGTGAGAAAAAAAATTTCAATTTAAAAATGTAAGGAAGAGTGATACATGTTTAATGGAATTTCGGTTCTTGCCTTCAGGGAAGTACCCAGTTTTTATTTTATTTAGTTTTTATGTGTCCTATCTAGCCTTCACTTTCTTTCCTTTCCTGACGAAGGCCTTGTGGCCGTAACGTAGACTATTTTCTTTGTCTTTTGTCCTCGTAAGACGAATCACCTTTTTTCGATTTTTTTTCAAACCCATCCATTGTCTATAATTTTGCATTGTTGCATATCTCTTGAGTTTCATTTTTACTTTGGCTATCAGAAGATGGTGATCTGATGCCACATCTGCTCCTCTATATACCTTTACATCCTGCAATGATGATCTAAACTTCTTGTTTATGCATATATGATCTATCTGATTTTCTGTTCTATGGTCTGGTGATATCCATGTTGCCTTGTGTATTCTCTTATGTGGAAACATGCTTCCTCCTATAGCCAGTTGATATGAAGCACAGAAGTTTGCGAATAGCTCTCCATTTTCATTCATTACTCCTAGCCCATGTTTTCCCATGACTTCTTCAAATCCAGTGTTGACTGTACCTATCTTTGCATTCATGTCACCCATCAAAATTGTGATGTCTCTTCTTTTTACTTTATCCATAATTTCCTGTAGTTTAGTATAAAATGCTTCTTTCACAGACTCTTCTTTGTCATTAGTTGATGCATAACATTGGATGACATTTACATGAATTTGCTTTTTAGCTGTTTTGAAAGAAGCTGTTATTATTCTGGGTCCAACAGCTTCCCATTCAATTAGTGCTTCCTTAGATAACATAAGAGCTACCCCTTCACTGTGGTGTGAACTTTCGTCTTCATGTCCTGAGGACAGCACCAATTCACCTGTGATGAGTTTCTTCCTGTCTACCCCCTTCCACTTTGTTTCACACATTCCCAGAACCTCGATTTTGTATTCCCTCATTTCTGCTGCTACTTGCGCCACTTTCCCTTGTTCGTTTAATGTCCGAACATTCCAGGTGCCAAATCTGGAAGTTCTCCTAGAAGAAAGAAGGTTAGTCAGCAACACAGACTCCTTTCGGCTTTCTCTGTGTTGCATCATACGCCTCCCCGCGAGAGGACCTTCCCCTGTCTTGGATGGCTGTGTTTTATTTTCTTTATTTGACTTGTCCATATTTGTTGAAGTTTTTTGTGGTTTAAATTTTTTTACAGGATGGTGTAACCGGCCCCATGCCCAACCCTCCTTAGTCGCTTTTTACGACATGCTTGGTAGGGGACAGTGTTACTATTCTTTGCTCCCCTTTCGGGCCCCGGTAACACACGGGATCATAATTTGGGCGGTCAATAATAAATATATGGTGGGAAATTATTATTTCATTGTTCATTGCAAACAGATATCGGTATGGTGTGTGTAGTGGGACCATAATTTGGACGGTCACTAATAAATATAAGGTCAAGGTGGTCCTATCACAGATACTGCCGGTGTGGAGTGAAGTATTAGAGACTTCCTTATACTCTGTCCAGTATCGAGGTCACATGACCAGTTCACTTCCCTATACTCGGTCCAATATCGAGAGGTCACATGACCAGTTCACTTCCCTATACTCGGTCCAGTATCGTGAGGTCACATGACCAGTTCACTTCCCTATACTCGGTCCAGTATCGAGAGGTCACATGACCAGTTCACTTCCCTATACTCAGTCCAGTATCGAGAGGTGAGATAACCAGTTCCATTCCTCACTACCTTTTACTTCCATAACTCACGAGCAAAGTCAGGTTCCCAATTACAGCTGGGCAGACTGGAGCGTGTCGATACCATGAACTGAACCTGACACTTTTTCTGTGAGAGACCAGTGCTCTAACCACTCTTTCAATCGGATGCTCAATAAAAATCAAAAGAAATAATATTGCGTATAATTGTGCTTCTGAATAATTTTTAATAATTATAATTGTTAATTAAAAAAAATATGTATGAAAGATCTTCAATGTTACGGTATATCACAATGTGTATATAAACAGACTGTCCGTTAAGGAAAAGCCATGAAATAAGCTTCATTTAATTATATATAGGCATCATACTGAGACGAAATGTCATGAGTGGCTAAAGCTAAATCTTAGTATTCGTGTTCAAAAATCATATTTTTACGAGCTAATTTGAGACATGACTATCGTTACTGGTGTTACATTAAACAATTTAATATAATGATACCATACTGTGGTACATGTGAAAATGGGAAGAAATGAAAGCGTTGTGAAAGGCATTTAATTAAATTGGTCAGTGATTTTTAAACATGCATGCAAATAATAGTACTGAGTGCAGAACAATTAAAAAAAAAAGTTGTACCTATCATAATATTTTGTACAAGCAACAATCATCCACATAGCACATGTTTAAATCATATTAAAAATCACAATACATTTATACCAATGAATATTCTACGTGCATATTTTGAGAAGTTTATACGAACCTGCAATAAAAAAATATTATACATGATAGTTATCATAATTTCGCTTACCCTCAGACTTCAGACACTGGACTGAAAATTTCTGGCGATCCGCTCACAATTCAGATGGTACATGTGTAGTGGCGAGCTCTGCCTCCAGACTGTCTCAAATCTGCTTTCAGTGTGTCCTTTCAGTTTAACGCTCCGCTCTTTATAAGGATCTGGCAGACGGTCGAGGGGCACTGACGTCACAGCCTAAAACTCGATCTGAAATTTCTTCCTGAAGCAGCTTTTTCACAGAATCTGTGCATTGCCTGAAACTTTCCCTTTCTCATCCTCGGCTTATATTATCCATACTGTTCCATCCTATCTTGTTTCGTACAGCCGATATATCTCTATCGTCCTATCCATGTAATTTCACCAACTGTTACTTGGTAATTTTGATATTTAGAACAGAAGTGGGTTTACAGGCTTTCAGCTTAACTGTAAACAGCTGTAATATGCATTGATCTCCATAAATGATAACTTCCTACTGTTTTTCCCTATATACAGTTATACACAATCCTCTCCTGGAATAAAAGGTGAAATCCTTTTCACAATAATTCCATTTTGCTCTTATCTATCCTTGCCGATGTCTCATCGACAGTTTGTCAATACACCGCCATTATGTAAGCGGCCGGCCCCATGATAAACGATCGGTGAATGGTCTGTAAAACTATGCGAAGCTGCGTTTGCAACGTATTGAAACCAATTTTTGCGACATATGGAATACAAATATCCAAAGTAATAATTCGTAATTCTTCCTTCATTCACTATGCCATCTCTGACAGCCTGTTTGTAGGGACACCAGTCAATGTTGCAAAAGTTATGAACAGGATTATCATCTGTTGATGTCTTATGGAAATACACTGTCCAAACCACCTCTTCTCGCATTTTGCAAAGGTTGTTTTTGTTATCTCGTATGGCATTTCCATAGTATACCTGTAGCTTATCAATGACACTATCTGTTAGTCTACCCTTACCACCTATGGATGTACCATCAGGCAAAGATTTCCTTTTAGGAAGTTTCTTAAGATTTCTCAGCCGTGTACCCATTCTTTTCTAAACATGACCCACACATTTAATTTTTTCTATCAGACAATCTTCTCCATAAGGCTTGGATTCAAACACCTTTTTGAAACTGTTAGTGTCTCCATCTCCAATGAACTTTGTATACCTGAGATTATACCTTTCTGCTGAGCAAGAAAAAATGTTACAAGCTGCTGCTGCTTCCATTGGCCCTGAGGATCCATGATGGGTCATCGTACAAACCTCAGCATGACTTTGGAGCAAAGGAATAATTGTCAAATTGCCCAAGAAGGGCGACCTTGCAGACTGCAACAACTGGAGAGGAATTACCCTCCTCTCAGTTCCCAGCAAAATACTAGGCAGGATAATCATCCGGAGAATTTCAAAAGCAGTTGACCATAAACTGAGGAAAGAACAAGCGTGCTTCAGAAAGAACAGAAGATGTGCAGATTATATATTTACCCTCAGGAACATTATAGAGCAGTGATCAGAATGGCAGAGACTGCTGTACATTAACTTTGCTGATTTTGAAAAGGCTTTCGACAGCATACACAAAGACAGCCTATGGAAAATTCTGAGGGCTTATGGAATTCCCAGCCGCATTGTTTCCATCATAAAAAGCCTCTATTCTAACTTTACGTGCAGTGTTGGATTGAGTAATGTAACTTTCGAAGTGAAAACAGGAGTACGACAGGGATGCCCCTTGTCAACAACATTTTTGACAGTCATAGATTGGGTGATGCGCCGGACAACAGAGGACAGTCCAAGAGGAATAAGATCGACTACATTTTCTACATTGGAAGATCTGGAATATGCAGATGACATTGCACTACTAGCACATTCACATCAACACATCCAGGAAAAAACGGATAGGCTTAATAATTATAGCCAGCAGGTGGGCTTGAACATCAACCTAAAGAAGACAGGTCATGACGCTCAATGTGAGCAACCCTGAGCCCATATCAGTAAGGAATCAACAACTGGAACAGACAGATGCCTTCACATACCTAGGATGCATAGTAACACCAGACGGTGGAGAAAGCAAAGACATCAACAACAGAATGAACAAAGCAAGACCAGCCTTTTTTAGCATAAACAACATCTGGAAGTCCTCTCAGTACAGCACAAGCACAAAATTAGGATTATATCAGAGCTGTGTGCTTTCTGTGCTTCTCTATGGTGCAGAGAGCTGGAGAGTTACAGAGAAGGAAATGTCGAAATTGTCCTCTTTTCACAAAACATCTCATAATCGGAACCTCTTCTACCCCGTAAAATGAAGTGTAGAGGTGACCCAAAGAACACAAGGCTCCTGGGCAAAACATGTAATCAAAATGTTTGGCAAACAGGTGATTAGCCCATTGTGCCTTTCACAAAACTTGCCTGGGGAAAATTCTCCGAATCTTCTGGCCAAACACCATCAGCAACCAAGAACTACTTATTCGGAGTAACCAGGAAGACATGCACACCATCATAGCTGGCAGACGCTAGAGTTAGGTTGGCCACGTCCTCAGAAGGGACCCTGATACCATCACAAGAACAGCTATGCTATGGACCCCCGAGGGAAACTGAAAGAGAGGCCAACCAAAAACAACTTGGCGGAGAACTGTGGAAGCTGAGATGCAAAGAATGAACCACAGTTGGGGCACTGTACGAAGGATGGCCGCCGACCGAGCAAAGTGGAATCAATGTGTTGCTGCCCTACAAGACGCCACCAGGCGTGATGGCCGCTGACTGCTTTGACGGTTGGCGGTTATGGATCAAAGAAGAAGAATTTGCACCCTAGTAGCAGCATCCTCCATTCCTTTTTGTATAATAGCATTGCTGCTGTGTCTAACTCGGGGTGGTAAATCCATTATACCACAGAAAGTGTTTAAGTCGGTGTGACTGCAGCCAATACAGTGCATGGCAAAAGCTGAACGCCGATTGATAAGATTTATCTTTGCATTCCCTACTGAGAGCTGACTACTTGAAGGGAAATGTTTTTGTTCATGACAGTTTGCACTGTTACAATGAAATACAAATTCACTCCCAAAGTCCTTGCCTTTGACTTCAACTAATTGTACAGAACTTTAGTTTCTGCAGAATCTGTGTCACAGCTTCACTCAAACATATCCTCATCAGAGTTATGTGTTAGGCTGCTAATGTCCAGAATTTTCTGCACTGATCGTGAAAATGGCGTGGCATTTCATTTCATTCCAATATCAAAACATTCAGTCTGCATCGATGGTGTTGAACTATGAACGCATGGCTCAGTACCGAATGTCGATGCATTCTGTAGGATTGTTTTCCTTTCACTTTGTTCAGCCGTATGTTGATTGCCATGAAATTTATGCTTCTTTGATATACCTTTACCGAACTTTTTGTCTGAAGGCATAATTATCACAAATATATTCACATATTTCCACAAATTAACTCAAAGTTTCAATCACATTTATGTTTTTATTTTTTTACCGCCATGATGGATGAAAAATGAGTATTCATTGTATTCGTTGAATTGAGTATATTTTTTCTAGGGAGTGTTTATTATTTGGTATACCTTCCAATATGAAGGTTAACAAAAAAGCATATTTTGGGACTAAAAGTCAGTGATTTTTGGAAAACACTCATTCTGTTTGAACATTAATAACTCATAAACTATTACAGATAAACACATAATTCAAAAAGAATATCGAAGTAAAAAGGCTTATAAATATTTAACACAATTATTATATGCAAATCAAAAATAACCTTTTTTTTCTATTTCTGGGTGTATATGCCCCCTTAAACTAGATTCAGCCATAACATCTAGCCATCTTCTCCGCTCCACCCATAACCTTCCAGTCCAAAACTAACAACTTCACACCTTCAACTATTCTACCGTGTTTTGACCCAAGGCAAACTCACGTAAAACCAGACTGACCAGTTTTCATCCGCACAGGCCTACAGAATTTACTGTACACACAAACAACCCCTCTTACTTTATCATTTGTCCACACACACACATTGACCATAATCATCATCATCAATACAATATACGCTTGATAATTGTATTACACTGATATTATCATAATCATTACAACATTTGCTCGATATCTGTATTACACTGACATAATCATCATCCTATGACAGTCCCTTAGAGAACTTAACGGTGATGAATTAGTAAACAACTTACTTACTTACTTAGTCGATCCCCTTCTACCGTGAGGTGTAGAGGTTTGGAAGAGAGAGCGCCAGATTAGAATCAGTCCGGTTTTCTCTCTTGTATTTTGTGTAATCATAGTTTAAAGCAAACAGGTGATTGGCCTGTTGTGCCTTTGCATGATGGAGGGGCGGCCTCCTTACGGCTTCCATGCAGGCCGCCCTCCTCCTTTTTCACCCGGGCTTGGGACCGGCACAGGCGGAGTTATTAGTAAACAAGAGCAGTTTTATTTAGTAACTTAATGTAGGCCAGAAAGATAGTATCAAAGGATGGAACTTTATCTCGGAGCGCATTATGGTTGTAAAACTAAAAGAAGGAGAAACCATAGTCAACCTGGTCATTGTGAATGGGCCAAATGAGGATGAGAGAGCAGAGGTCAAGGAGGAATTCTTTGAGCTGCTTCAAAGGACACTGGATGAGTGCCTAGATGAAATTATCATGCTCGGAGATTTCAATGCCAGAGTTGGAAATGACCATGCTAGATGGGGTGGAGTTATTGGAAGATATGGAGATACTCTCAATGACAATGGAAAGCGACTCCTCAGATTCTGCAGTGAGCAGAATCTGATCATTACAAACACAAAGTTTCCCCATATGCGCATACATGCATACACCAGGTGTGAACCAACAAAGAATGAGAAGTCAGTGATCAACTATGCCATTGTTAGGAGGAGCTCATTCAAATATGTCTGGGATGCTAGAGTCTGGAGGGGGCCAGAGATTGGAAGTAATCACTACCTGCTTACAATCAAAATAACAACTGAAAGAGTTGCTCAGCCTAGGAACTGCCCAGCATCACGCAAGAAGCCAAGTAAATGAACGGAAGAAATGAGCATTAAGACCTACAAGCTGAGAGAGCTAGAAATTAAGAACAGATATCAGGGGATTATTGCTACAGCGGTGAGAAACACAGAAGAACTACCTGATGACTTGGAAACCCTGTGGCTTAAATTCAAAGACATCATAAAGACAGCTGCTGCAGAAGCATGCGGTGAAGTCTGACTTGGGAACAAGAGAAGAGGACACCTTGGTGGACAGAGGAAGTGAAAGAGAAAATAAGAGAGAAGAAATGGCATGGAAACAATACTTAGGAGCTAAAAACACAGCAGGACAAATAGAGAAATATAGAGAATATGTGATACTCAGAACAGAAGCAAAGAACAAGGAGCTAGCAGCAAAACAGAAGTCCTGGGAAGAATTTGGAGAAAAGCTAGAAAAAGATGCGCAAGAAAACCAGAAATTGTTCTTTAAGACCCTAAAGAACACGAGGAAGGAAAAACAATGCCCTCTCAAATTTATAAAGGACAAGCAAGGCAAATTGCTTACTGCCCCGAAGGAAGTAATGGAAAGATGGAAATAATATTTCTCAGAACTCCTTGATGGTGAGCAAGGTCAAGCATCAGAAATGATAACCACTAGCACAGAAGATGAAACAAATGGTGATGAAGATGACATAAAGATGGAAGAACTGAAGGCAGCACTGGAGAAAATCAAGATGGGCAAAGCAGCAGGGCATGATGGTATAACACCAGAAATGGTTAAATACATGGGAGCATCAGGTGACCTATTACTCTTAAGGGTCCTACAGGCAGCGTGGTGCAACAAGACCATACCAAAGGATTGGGAGATTGCCATCATAACACCAATTTTCAAAAAGGGTGACAATCGACAATGTGGAAACCATAGAGGCATATCCCTTCTCAGTGTCCCTGGTAAAATCTACTCTAGAATCCTAGAGCAGAGACTCCGACGATTAGCTGAGCCACAACTGGATGAGGTCCAGTGCGGATTCCGAGCAAACCGAAGTACTCAAGACCTAATCTTTAGACTCAGACAGCTGAGTGAAAAGGCCCTTGAGTATAAGAGTGAGATCCATCTTTGTTTCATAGATCTGGAAAAGGCATTTGGCAGGGTCCCCTGGAGCAAACTTTGGGACTGTTTGGCAAGGAAGAACATTCCAGCACCTCTAATTCGTGCTATACAGAGCTTCTACAAGTCTTGCAGGAATTATGTGAGGACAGCAAACCATAAGTCAGAAGAGTTCAGGACCACCACCGGTGTAAGACAAGGTGATATCCTGTCACCTTATCTTTTCATACTCCTCATGGACGATATTATCAAGTCATGTAAGGAGAGAACAAGAAAGTATTCAGTGGGGTACTGGAAGATGAGACAGGTCTGTATTTCAGAGCTGGCATTTGCTGTTGATGTTGCCCTGATTGCTAAATCAGAGGCACATCTCCAATCCAACCTGCAAGTCTGGAAAGAAGAGCTGGAGGAGAGAGGGATGGTCATGAGTAGCTCTAAAACAAAATCCATGGTGATATCACGAGAAGAAAGAAGACATCAGATTAAGCTGGGAGAACAGGTCCTGGAGCAGGTCCACCACTTTAAATATCTCGGAGCTATTATAGACCGAAAGGGAGGCATCAAAGAAGAGTTGGCCACTCGAAAAGCAGCGGCTGGGAGACTTTTTCAGGCCATAGATCGAGGATTCCTCAGCAAGAGAGACATTGGTAAGAAAAAGAAGATGGCTGTATACCACTCCACCTATGTCCCAGTCTTGACATATGGATGCGAGTCATGGGCAATGACTATAAGCCACAAAAGCCATATCCAAACCTCAAAAATGAGGTATCTGAGGAAGGTGGTTGAAGTAACAAGAAGAGACATGGTACGCAACCAGAAGATACGTCATGGCCTAAAATCCCACCCCCTGCAGACCCAAGTAGAACAGTCCCAATTAAGATGGTTTGGCCATGTCTGCAGAATGGGAGAAGATCGGCTACCACGACAAGCATGGGAAACAAAGAGTCAAGGATCCAGACCCCCAGGACAACCCAGAGTCTGCTGGGAGGACAACATTAGACAATATTTGATGGACAGAGGACTAGAATGGAACCAAGCCAGGAGGAAGACAGCCAATAGGATAGTCTGGCGCTCTCTCTTGCAAACCTCTACACCTCACGGTAGAAGGGGAATGACTAAGTAAGTAAGTAACTTAATGTAGGATGACGTCATGTTGACAGGAGGTTACAGCACTGGCTCTCACAGCAATGCCGATTTGATTCACAGTATCGAGACGCTCTAATACCCAGGTGTAATTGGGTACCTGACTTTGTGACATTCGATATGGGGTAATTAAATCGTCACTGCAAATTTACTGTTGAAAGCTTACTTAGTCCGTTCTCTTCTGTCGTGAGGTGTAGAGCTTTGGACAAGACAGCGCCATACTATCTTACTGGTCTGGTTCCAATCTAGTCCTTGGTCCTTCAGAGAATGTCTAATATTGTCCTTGCAAAGTCAAGGTCATCCTGAAGGTCAAGATCCCTGGATCTTTGTTTCCTATTCTTTGTAGCCATTGCCCATGATTAGCATCCATATGTTAAGAAACCAGATTACAAGTACCCATTATACAAGAGAAAAATCCAGATTAATCTTAAAGGTGGCGAACTGGTACAGACTACGGATTAAGACTCATGGAACATGAAATATTATGGTGACACGTTGCTCTACAGTGGAGTCCAGAAAACCAAAAGAGCTAATGGGGGTGTAGGCTGTATTGTGGCTAGAAACTGAAAATAATAACATCAAGGGATGGAGCTTTGTCTTGGAGCACATTATGATGCTAAAGTTAAAAGAGGGGAAAACCTTAGTCAATTTTGTCATTGGTTGAAACTCCAGTTTAAAGTGGCTTTTAGTCATAGTTGGAATGTTGCTCCAAGTTGCTGTGTAAAAATGAACATTGTACTATAATTACAACAGAAGATATATGAGTCTGAAAAACTGCAAAAAAAAAAAATGTAATATGTCATCTTTGTTACGCAAGGACATTAACAGGATGGATAAAATGTACACAGTCCCAAACTGAACACTGTATTATTCCGCACCATAGAGAAGCACAGAAAGCACACAGCTCTGATATAATCTTAATTTTGTGCTTGTGCTGTACTGAGAGGACTTCCAGATGTTGTTTAGACTAAAAGAGGCTGTTCTTACTTTGTTCATTCTGTTGTTGTCTCTGCATGCTCTGCTATCTGGTGTTACTATGCATCCTAGGTATGTGAAGCTGTCTGTCTGTTCCAGTACTCTGATTAAATGCTGCACCATAAACATCACACTTGTAAGGTTTATTTCCTGTATGTATTCTTTTATGCTTTTGTAGACTATAACTTGCAGTAAATGCTGCACCACAAACATCACACTTGTAAGGTTTATTTCCTGTATGTTTTCTTATGTGACTTTGTAGCTGACTTTTCTGAGTAAATGCTGCACCACAATCATCACACTTGTAAGGTTTATTTCCTGTATGTATTCTTTTATGCTTTTGTAGATTACCACTGTGAGAAAATTCTGCTCCACAGACATCACACAAGTAAGGTTTATTTCCTGTATGTACTCTTTTATGTATTTGTAGGTGATCTTTCCGAGTAAATGCTGCACCACAATCATCACACTTGTAAGGTTTATTTCCTGTATGTATTCTTTTATGACTTTGTAGATGACTGCTCACAGTAAATGCTGCACCACAATCATCACACTTGTAAGGTTTATTTCCTGTATGTATTCTTTTATGGCTTTGTAGATTACCACTCTGAGTAAATTCTGCTCCACAGACATCACACTTGTAAGGTTTATTTCCTGTATGTATTCTTTTATGGTTTTGTAGACCACCACTCACAGTAAATGCTGCACCACAATCATCACACTTGTAAGGTTTATTTCCTGTATGTATTCTTCCGTGACTTCGTAGACTATCTTTACGACTAAATGCTGCCCCACAAATATTACACTTGTAAGGCTTCTCTCCTGTATGTATTCTTTTATGCTTTTGTAGACTACCACTCTCAGTAAATGCTGCACCACAATCATCACACTTGTAAGGCTTCTCTCCTGTATGTATTCTTTTATGACTTTGTAGATAACTGCTCAAATTAAATGCTGCACTACAAACATCACACTTGTAAGGCTTCTCTCCTGTATGTATTCTTTTATGAATTTGTAGACTACTGCTAAAATTAAATGCTGCACCACAAACATCACACTTATAAGGTTTCTCTCCTGTATGTATTCTTTTATGACTTTGTAGATTACAGCTCACAATAAATGCTGCACCACAAACATCACACTTGTAAGGCTTCTCTCCTGTATGTATTCTTTTATGAATTTGTAGACTACTGCTAAAATTAAATGCTGCACCACAAATATCACACTTGTGAGGCTTCTCTCCTGTATGTATTCTTTTATGACTTTGTAGACTACAGCTCACATTAAATGCTGCACCACAAACATCACACTTGTAAGGCTTCTCTCCTGTATGTATTCTTTTATGACTTTGTAGACTACTGCTCACATTAAATGCTGCACCACAAACATCACACTTGTAAGGCTTCTCTCCTGTATGTATTCTTTTATGACTTTGTAGACTACAGCTCACATTAAATGCTGCACCACAAACATCACACTTGTAAGGCTTCTCTCCTGTATGCATTCTTTTATGTCTTTGTAGATAACTACTCGAATTAAATGCTGCACCACAAACATCACACTTGTAAGGCTTCTCTCCTGTATGTACTCTTTTATGACTTTGCAGTTGATCTTTCCGAGCAAATGCTGAACCACAATCATCACACTTGTAAGGTTTATTTCCTGTATGTTTTACTATTAAGTGACTTTGTAGGTGACTTTTCTGAGAAAATGCTGCATCACAAACATCACACTTGTAAGGTTTATTTCCTGTATGTTTTCTTACGTGAATTTGTAGGTGACTTTTCATAGTAAATGCTGCACCACAAACATCACATTTGTAAGGTTTATTTCCTGTATGTATTCTTTTATGACTTTGTAGATTACTGCTCTCAGTAAATGCTGCACCACAATCATCACACTTGTAAGGTTTATTTCCTGTATGTATTCTTTTATGCCTTTGTAGCGCACTTTTCTGAGTAAATGCTGCACCACAAACATCACACTTGTAAGGTTTATTTCCTGTATGTATTCTGTTATGACTTTGTAAATTACTGCTTTGACTAAATGCTGCACTACAAACATCACACTTGTAACGCTTCTCTCCCGTATGTATTCTTATATGCCTTTGAAGCGGACTTTTCTCAGTAAATGCTGCACCACAATCATCACATTTGTAAGGCTTATTTCCTGAATGTATTCTTTTATGCCTGTGTAGACCACCACTCTCAGTAAATGCTGCACCACAAACATCACACTTGTAAGGTTTATTTCCTGTATGTATTCTTGTGTGATTTTGTAGATTACCTTTGAGTAAATGCTGCTCCACAAATATTACACTTGTAGGCTTCTCTCCTGTATGTTTTCTTACACGACTTTGTAGGTGACTTTTCTGAGTAAATGCTGAACCACAATCATCACACCAGACTTGATTTTTTAAACCTGATTCACCACTGTGTAGGCTGTCAAACCCTGTAGAAGTCCTTTCCTGACTGTTGATGAGGTTTACTGATGCTTCATTATCAGTGAGTCTCAGGTTGATGCTTTCTTCTCTTGCAACCTCATTAAAAGTGGCATCTCCAATCTTACTCGCTGCTTCATTCATGTTATTTCCACTGTCCTGTGGTAAGACATTCTGAAGATCACTGCATTTATTATCAAACTCCCAGCCTCTATCGCTGTGTACTGCTTTCATATGCTTACCGAGGACATCAAGTTTGAAGAAATGAGTGTTGCACAGGTGACAAGAATAAACACCTGTAACAATAAAAATAATGAGCAAAGATAAATCATGAAAAAATGTGTCCTATATGTTTAGTTAAAAATTTGTTAGCAAAGTGTGGTTACAAACTAATGAGCACAATTTCCTGATAATGATGTGATTGTTCTGCCATCAATGGTACCTAATCCATGTAGCGGTATAGCAGCTTGTGCACCCTGATAACCCCCAGAGCTACGCCAGTGGGAGTTTTACTCCTGGTAGATTCAACAAAGCTGGAAAGGTTTGTGTGGATAGGGGTCAGACAAAAGCTGATACCATGGTCGTCCAAGTTGGGGGGTTTTAGTATAAACATTTATAACACATAAGGAAGGAAAACCCAAGGCTTGTAAACAGTAAATAAATATTAGACAAACATAAAGGTATGTTTTCAGGCACTCGTAAGAAATAAAGAAGTAGAACACTGTTGTGTAACGACTTCTCCCTGACTTTTTCTTCTGTCTATTATTTTATCCCTCTACAAATTTCTCCTATCATTAGACAAGAAACCAAAAGTCTCTCTCTCTCTCTAGTCTTATATTTCACAGTACTTTACTAGCTCAGGTTTCTCACGGTCCTTGACAATAAATTATTCCTTAGCCAGCGAAATTCATTTCCACTTGGAAGGTGAAACACGGTGCAACGATAGTCCGGAAGTTGACCCGTTGTTTGTGTCTCGAACTAGACGTAAATCAGGGAAGGGGCAGGAACCCTGCGTTAAGCCAGACATTTTCACCGTGGATACAGGGCCAGTTGAAATGAAGATACTTGATACCCCTGGGACCAAAATAGAATTTGCAACAATGCCACTGATAAGCTCCTCTTCCAGCTGATAAATTCTTTCACATTGTTGATAATGATCTTTCAGCTGATAAAGAGCAGTGTTGATAAAGTCTAACCTTCGGTCACCAGTGTTGGTTGTATGGTTACAATTGTGTTCGAAGGGGTGTTGTCACAGTGAAGACAAACACAGGTCAACTCGACCTAAGCAGTGGTGTATTGATTTGGAGTGAGGATACAACAGTACGCAAATGCTGGAAAATGTTCTGAGAGTTGACAATAGGGCAATCTCACTCACTCGTGGCATGAAGTGTAAGACGAACTACTGTTTACATTTTCTTGCATTTAATGGACACACACTTCGACGGCACAGGAACAGGAAACATCAGACAGGTTGGCATAAATCATAATAATGTTGATCAATGAAATGCTCTATCACATGGGCATTCATGTTGCATAACAGTACAAATGGAATGTCAGTAGACAAGCACTCCGTAATAAATTCATATATATCGTCTGACTTTACTGACAGCATGTCAGTTTATAAATGAGGTTCAAGATGGTTCCTAGACCTAACCTCGTCTAGCGAAGATTCATATAGATAAAGTACAGCACATATTTTCTTTGATAATAATATCGAACCACTGGTAGTGGTTTCTCTTCTGTAGCAGTGATCTCTGGACTCATCAGGTGATAGTAAGGGGCATCCCTGTTCTCTCCTCGATGATTGGAAAATATTGGATTCCAAAATGGCTTCTCCTCCCAGTGAGTTGTCGCTCACCCAGGATACAAGCTATGAAGCGCAATCAAAGCTGGTCATACATTAAATGTCCTCATTGCTTTGTAGATTCTACCATATACAATTGCCTTCATCACATAATATGGTGCTGCTAGGTATGAATGTCATCTTCATCTGGTTAACATTCATTTAAACGTACAACCGTACGACTGTTCATCAAATACAATGCCTCAGGAAAAGTTCATAAGAAATGCGTCTTTACCTTGGTATCAGAAATACACTAGAATATGATTCTGCCATTCCTTGGCAGTAAGAATAAACACTGGGGTGAATCATATATGATATGTCTAAAGAGACTACCTCTTTCCCCATTAATATAGAGATCACTTTTCGGCGACAGGCCGCTACAAGAAACTCAGCACCCCAACAGGGCGGAACCTTCTCACATTATTTCTCGACACATCTGCCGAACAACCTTTGACCCCCAAGTTCGACACCGAAGATATAGTTTGACTTAGACATACAAAGATATTAAGATATAAGACATACTCGTCCAACATAGACAAGAAATACACATAGATTCGGGTCATAGATATTCTGAAGCAAGAACAATCTATTTCTAACCAAACAAAGAATAGATCGCTGTAAACCTAGATTTCTACGCTGAGTTCGATATTCAGCAAAGATACAAGAACAGATAACTCACAGAATGAATCCACATCGACTAATCTGAGTTCTGTCCCTTAGACTGAAAATCGTGAATTCAAAGATAAATATATTTTTATCAGACAAATAAATACATTTTACATTTGTATGCGTAATTACAGTAATCTGTGCGCCACACAAAAGAATATGTGCGCAACAGCCACCCAAGACACAACACACACCCCCCCCCCTCGGGAACAGCATCCTGGAATTTTGGAGGGAAGTATAAGCCATTAGACTGCTAACCATCCTTCAAAGCAGACAAAATCTATGGGCCCCAGAGTGGGCATTACTTGTTGAGGGAATACGTAGTGAATTCAGTTGAGCGAAGTAAGTCGGTCTAATACTGATGATTTTATAACATGAATAATCATATGTTTATGTCACAGTGTGGCAGAAATAAGACAGGGTTAAAATAGTTGATGCATATTATTGTTGTTACTTTGAGGTTTGCATATTGACCCAAGCAAACAGAAGTGTATTAGTGGTCCTTCTATTTTCTATTTCTTATAAGGCTTCTGTGTTCTCTGTCAAGACTACAAACTTGATAAAAAGTGTTCTCAATCCCTTCTCCCTTTGTCTCATATTGGATGTACATGTATTTAATGCAATCCTATGAGTATACCATGTTGTATGATTGAAGAACTATAATTATTATCAGTTATAGAAATGTTATTTTCTACAGGAACCAGAACTTTAAGAATGCTTACAATTATTTAGCTATTTAATGAATTTACCACTTCATTGACAAAATGTAAGTCAGCAGTTCTCAAGCCTTGAGACCATGATTACCTTCCACATGATTTACTGCTCATTTAGCAAGGATGTAAATCATTGGTTCTCAGATCTTGGCAGCAATGACACCCCACCATGTTAAAGCAGCATAGCAAACTATTACCCGGTGGTTCTCAAACCATTGTTGACAGTGACCCCAGAATTAAAATACTGCTCTATGGGCACTAGGTGAACCAGTGGTTCTCAACCATTTGATGACCCCAGCCCCTACCTCACATGGGGAAAACCACTGCTGTAAATAAGCAGACAGCCAGATAGACACTGAGAACTCAAGAAACGCTATAATGTCAGTTAAGAAGGAGTATTTCATAGATAATAGATTACACACTGTTACTGAATGGTAGTTAACCTTAATTTAATTTCTGATGGACGCTTACCGACCATCAGACTTAGGAGATGATTGCTCTTGAAAACCACTAACGGTACGTCAATTGTTTCTAGTCCACCCAGGTTGCGGTTACAAAGTACAAACCCAGGTTGCGGTTACAAAGTACAAACCCAGGTTGCGATTACCAGGTACTAACCCAGATGGTACCGAAATCAGTTTATGGGTCCAAGGTATGAGTCCACGGTACGAAAGATTACCCCATACCAACCATTAACCAGGTGACCATTCCAAAACCCAGTGTAGTAGTCTTTTTTCTCTCTGGTTGTGACTTTGTGGTTGATGAGTGTATGACTACTAGGTGTGTACTGACACATGAAGATGAATGTCTTAGATGGCTATCAGGCAACAGTAATAATAACAAGGCACGTCAACCAATGCCAATGTCAAGTGAAGTACGCGGGAACTCATAGTTGGATTGAAATGCATTGGACAACTGTTTATTTTACAGTCACGTAGACACGACACGATAATATGCATTGGGTATACGTATCACAACATGGATCAATCATTCTTGGCATTGAGCATATAAATAGGTGATCCTAATAATGTACGACATCTTTAAACGTTCATATTTAAACAGTAGCATAGCTTCCTTTACGAAATATTCTTCTCAACAGTTGACCCTTCAAGGGTAGTCAAACGAATCATAATCAGAAATATACATCATATTGCAGAAATTCCTTCTTTAAATAATAGCCTCATAGACAATCAAAGTCCAGCACATCTATACCTCGTAGTTGAGGCTTCATAATATGTAATCCATAAAATTCCTACGACTTAGTTTGTTTGACCTCTGATTCCTCCGTAAGTCCCACAGAAGGTAGTAATATATATAATTTATATTTAATATTCATAAGTGTAGTTCCAATTTGGCACTGAATTAAAAGTAGAAGGCTGGATCCGATCAATTCTTTTGCATCCAATTTCAAGCCATTGGTATACGGGGCAATGACCTCCCGTTAATGACTTGACTAGATTCCCAAGGACAAAATACATATATATATTTAAACGAAAATCGATTCACTTACTGGTAGTCACGCACGGCGATGGCTTCCATCAGGAAGGCCGCGTAATAAATATATCCCAGTAGATAATGACCCACAAAAAAGGGTAAATACCAATCCTTGGTCTGACAAACAATTCCAGTCTGCCTCTGGCTTCGAGGTTCATGCGTCATTCCCTTGTTTAGCAACAAGGCGCAAACTAATACCACGCACCAATTATGTGCATTTTAGTGCGTGATGAACTTAACTACTATTATCTTCTTAATATCTTAGTTGATGCGTACTCATCTTAACAGCAGCCAGACTATGTCCACTTTGCTACTGTTAAGGCATTTAAAAAAAAGACGCAACACCCAGTTAATCCTATCACCCAGTAACCATACCACACATCCCATAAGCAGAAGAGGTATTCAGCAGAGGTGACTTACCCCATCCTTATCTGTGATGTGCACTGAGTCCAGGGAAGCAAACTCTGACACCCTCTGAACCCATTAACTGTTATGAGACTAACGTACTGGGGGCAGACCAAACCAAGAGTCTGAACCAAAATCATCTCCGCAGCTTCTACAGGCCTTCGGAGAGATGACTATAACCCCTACCAGCAAAACTACCATAGAAGAGATCTACTGTCCATAGGATGACATACTAGATGTTTTTTTCTAAACAGTAGAGCTAAGCTTTTTTTCATATTTATATGTATATTCAGAGATGTGAGAATCTATACCCTTTTTATTCAATTTAACTTAACAGCGTCTGATGTTATTTTTCTTGTTAACTTTATTTGGGCTGTAGTTTGTTTTAAATATAAATCTACACTCTGGGGGCTCAGCCATAATTCAATTAACTTCTATTGGGTTTGGATATTTTAAATGTGGCTGGACACCAAATCTCTTTCTCAACCTTATGTGCTTAACACAGTCCTTTTGTAGGATTCCTGAGGAAGAATTTATCTTCCAGAAAATATCCTGTTTAGTTGCCAGAATTTTCTTTTAAGTAAATTTCTGTACACTATTTCCCGAGGAGAGGCAGTTTCTTTGAACTCATAGACTATCGATAAGACATTGTTATCTTTATTCTCCATTCCATCCAAGTTGTCCTTTCTCTTCAAAAAATAGTTCGCGACAAACACTAAACAACAGATGAGTGCCTGAAAATACACCTTTATGTTTGTCAAATGCTTATTTATTGGGGGTTTTAGTGCACTGCCGACACCACTGCCTATGTAAGAAATCACACATGTTAAGGAAAGAGCAATAAGTTGAAAAACTTTAATGTGGGATGGACATCCAGAGTCTCAGGCTCGTATGACTGTCAGTGGTGAAAGCCGAAAGGAAGCCATTGGCATGAAAATGGAGGCCGCAACCACAAAAAAAGAAACTAGAATTGGGTTCTGGAATGTCAGAACCATGAATGAGGCAGGTAAGCTGAGAAAGATCACAACAATGATGAAGAACTACAGATTACACATCCTTGGAATAAGTGAGAGAAGATGGACCGGGATGGGGCTAATAAAAACAGCTACAGGAGAAACAGTACTTTACTCTGGTAGAGAGGATGGTCAGCACATTAAAGGCGTAGCCATTATTCTGAAGAAAAGAATAGAAAGGTCATTCATTCATAACCCTCCACTCCCAAAGGAGCGTAGGCCTCCAACAAACACATGACAAGTCCTTCTGTCATGTGCCATCATCTTAAGTTCTTTCCATGTTCTACTCATCATTTTCACCTGTTTCCAGCTCTCTTCTCCATGTGCTTCATGGTCTACCTCTGCCTCTCTTGCCCTGAGGATTCCAGAACAAGGACTGCCTTGTAATGCTATCAACAGGTTTCCTCAATGTGTGTCCTATCCATCACCATTGTCTTCTTCTCATCTCTTGTTCCACTGGCACTTGGGTAGTTCTTGTCATCAGTTTAGTCAGATTCCACTGGATTCCATTTCTGTTGTGTGTTGTTGATGTTTTCATAACCCAGTCTATTGCTAATAAGAAAAGAAATGAAGACAAAAGGCATCCCTGTCGCACTCCTGTTCTTATCCCAAATGGTTCTGTAAGCTGTCCTTTATGAAGAACTTTGCATGTCATGTCTTCATATGTTTTCTTTATTAAATAAATGATCTTCAGGGGAACTCCATAATGCCTCATCAATTTCCAAAGTGATTCTCTATACTGTCAAATGCCTTTTCGTAGTCCACAAATCCGATGTATAGTGATGAATTCCATTCCAGACTTGTTAAACTATTATTCTCAAAGTGGTGATCTGGTCTGCACGTGATGTGTTTTGTCAAAAACCTGCTTGTTCATCTCTGTTTCTTGTCTATGGACTCTTTTAATTTCTCAAGGATAATCCTGTTCAATACTTTTCCTGGCACTGATAGTAACATTATTCCTCTATAATATGTGCACTCTTGTAAATTTCCCTTCTTAGGCAACTTAACCAGATATCCTTCCTTCCATTCTGCTGGTATCTCTTCCTTATCCCAGACTTTACCAAGTAATTTATGTAACATCTCTGTAGCCGTGTTGATATCTGCTTTGATGGAATGCCATCAGATCCAGACACTTTTCCATCTCTTAGAAGCTTTATATATTTCGTCCTTTGTTGGTCTTTCACCGTTAATTTGTAGCTCTTCTTCTGCTGGCTGGATGTCTGTTGGGTTTTGTGGAGCTGCTCTATTGAGAAGGTCCTCAAAATATTCTGTCCACCTCTTCATTTGCTCTGTATATTGCTGAGCAGTTTTCCATTTTTGTCTTTTATGAGGCAACTTGTTTGCTTGTATTTCCCTTTTAGCTTCTTTGTGCTGCAATACAGTTCTCTCATATTTCCTTTGGCTGCAGCATCTTCTGCCTCTCTTGCCAACTCCTCAATATACTTCCTCTCGTCTCTTTTGATACTTCTTTGTTTGCTATTGTGTACACTTCTTGAGCCTTGGCTTTGGAACTTCTGGTTTTGCTTGTGTTTAAATCTCTTTCTTATTTTTTCTGTCTTTTATCTTTTTGAAGGTTTCTGTTGTTGTCCATGCTTTTTGTAGGAACTGCCCAACATCACGCAAGAAACCAAGTAAACGAGCAGGAGAAATGAGCATTAGGACCTACAAGCTGAGAGAGCCAGAAATTAAGACCAGATATCAGGGGCTTATTGCTACAGCAGTGAGCAACACAGAAGAACGACCTGATGACTTGGAAACCTTCTGGAATAAATTCAAGGATATCATAAAGACAGCTGCTGCAGAAGCATGCGGTGAAGTCCGACTTGGGAACCAGAGAAAGAGGACACCTTGGTGGACAGAGGAAGTCAAAGAGAAGAGAAGAAAATGGCATGGAAACAACTCAAAACAGAAGCAAAGTGCTAGGCGGCAAAACAGAAAGTCCCTGGGACGAATTTGTAGAAAAGAGAAAAGCTAGGAAAAGATGCACAAGAAAACCAGAAATTGTTCTATAAGACCCTAAAAGAACATGAGGAAGGAAAAAACAATGCCTTCTCAAATTTTATAAGAGACAAGCAAGGCAAATTGCTTACGGCCTGCCACCGAAGGAATGTAATCGGAAAAGATGGAAAGCAATTTTTCTCAGAAAAAAAAAAAACTCCTGATGGTGAGCATGGTGATGAAGCATCAGAAATGATAACCACTAGCACAGAAGAGAAAACCAATGATGGTGAAGATGACATAAAGATGGAAGAACTGAGGGCAGCACTAGAGAAAATCAAGATGGGCAAAGCAGCAGGGCATGATGGTATAACACCAGAAATGGTTAAGTACATGGGGGCATCAGGCGACCTATTACTCTTAAAGGTCCTACAGGCAGCATGGTGCAACAAGACCATACCAAAGGATTGGGAGATTGCCATCATAAAACCAATTTTCAAAAAGGGTGACAATCGACAATGTGGAAACCATAGAGGCATATCCCTTCTCAGTGTCCCTGGTAAAATCTACTCTAGAATCCTAGAGCAGAGACTCCGACGCCTAGCTGAGCCACAATTGGATGAGGTCCAGTGCGGATTCCGAGCAAACCGAAGTACTCAAGACCTAATCTTCACACTCAGACAGCTAAGTGAAAAGGCCCTTGAGTATAAGAGTGAGATCCATCTTTGTTTCATAGATCTGGAAAAGGCGTTTGACAGGGTCCCCTGGAGCAAACTTTGGGACTGTTTGGCAAGGAAGAATATTCCAGCACCTCTGATTCATGCTATACAGAGCTTCTACAAGTCTTGCAGAAATTATGTGAGGACAGCAAACCATAAGTCAGAAGAGTTCAGGACCACCACTGGTGTAAGACAAGGTGATATCCTATCACCTTACCTCTTCATACTCCTTGTGGACGATGTCATCAAGGCATGTAAGGAGAGAACAAGAAAGTATTCAGTGGGGTACTGGAAGATGAGACAGGTCTATATTTCGGAGCTGGCATTTGCTGATGATGTTGCCCTGATTGCTAAATCAGAGGCACATCTCCAATCCAACCTGCAAGTCTGGAAGGAAGAGCTGGAGAAAGAGAGGGATGGTCATAAGCAGCTCTAAAAACAAAATCCATGGTGATATCACGAGAAGAAAGAAAACATCAGATTAAGTTGGGAGAACAGGTCCTGGAGCAGGTCGACCACTTTAAATATCTCGGAGCTATTATAGACCGAAAGGGAGGCATCAAAGAAGAGTTGGCCACTTGAAAAGCAGCGGCTGGGAGACTTTTTCAGGCCATAAATCGTGGATTCCTCAGCAAGAAAGAGGTTGGTAAGAAAACGAAGATGGCTGTATACCGCTCCACCTATGTCCCAGTCTTGACATATGGATGCGAGTCGTGGGCAATGACTACAACCCACAAAAGCCAGATCCAAACCTCAGAAATGAGGTATCTGAGGAAAGTGGTTGAAGTAACAAGAAGAGACATGGTCCGCAACCAGACGATCCGTCAAGGCCTAAAATCCCATCTGCTGCAGACCCAAATAGAACAGTCCCAACTAAGATGGTTTGGCCATGTCTGCAGAATGGGAGAAGATCGGCTACCATGACAAGCATGGGAAACAAAGAGCCAGGGATCCAGACCTCCAGGACGACCCAGAGTCCGCTGGGAGGACAACATTAGACAATCTTTGAAGGACCGCGGACTAGAATGGAACCAGGCCAGGAAGAAGACAGCTGATAGAATGGTCTGGCGCTCTCTCTTCCAAACCTCTACACCTCACGGTAGAAGAGGAACGACTAAGTAAGTAAGTCCATGCTTTTTGTTGTCGTTCCCTTTTCCCCAGTATTTCTTCACGTCTCATTCCATACAGTTTTGATTTGCTGCCAATAATCTACTGTATTCTCTACATCTTCCAGCTGTTGGAGCACTTGGAAATTGTTGGATATTGTGACCGCAAATTTTTCTCGTTTCTTGATTTCTTAGATGTCCTACATTAAATTGTTGTCTATAATTTTGCATTGGTGCATATCTCTTGAGTTTCATTTTTACTTTGGCTGTCAGAAGGTGGTGATCTGATGCCACATCTACTCCTCTATATATGGGTACTACAAACTGATTTTTCATTTTGTAGTTACAGTGTGTTTGTTTACAAATCTTAATTGATCTCCTTAAGCCATGAAATTTCCTTTTTAAATTTTAAAATCGGACATCAAACAACCGAGTTACAGCATTTCAAAGAAGAAGTAACACTAGAGGGCAGAACAAGCAAAGACATAAACAAACAGAATGAATAAAGCGAGACAGCTTTTGCTAGTCTCAACAACATCTGGATGTCTTCCCAGTACAGCACAAACACCAATTTAAGATTATATGACAGCTGTGTACTTTCTGTGCTTCTCTATGATGTGGAACGCTGAAGAGTAACAGAGAAGGAAATGTCAAAACTGTCCTTCTTCCACACAATCTGCCTAAGGAAAATTCACTGAATCTTTTGGCCGAATACCATCACCAACCAATAACTAATTTGGAGTAACCATGAGGACATGCACACCATCATAGCTGGTAGATTGTGGAGTTGGGTTTGCCACATCCTCAGAAGGGACCCTGATACTATTACAAGAACAACTATGCTATGGACCCCCAGAGGAAAGCAAAAGAGAGGTCGACCAAAAACAAAATGAACCACAGTTGAAGCACATTACGAAGGATGGCTGCCGACTGAACAAAGTGGAAACAATTCTTTGCTGCTCTACAAGACGCCACCAGGAGTGATGGCCCAATAAGGATCAAGAATATAAGAAGATGTGATTATTATTCAGGATGGACATCATTGCAATACCCACTGGTGCTGAGTCTCCCTCATTGAAGTGTATGAATGCTTACTGTACTGAAGCATCCGATTGTGTAGATGTCAGATGTATCCTCCTCATAATTCTGCTAGTCTTATGTGTGGGGCCACATTTCAGCTATCTTAGCCTTGTTGCAATCCACGGCAAACCCAGTGTTCCCCGCTTGTTGCACAGAAGTTGTCAAAGCACTCCTCATGTGCATACACAGATTGTACAGTAGATTTACAACAGCTTATGAAAACTATAATGTGACATGGCAAACAGACTATATCAATTTGATTGCCTGCGACTGAGAGTGTCATACTTCCCTTGATTTACTGCGTGAACAGCGTCTTATCTACATTAGCAAGTTTAATTAAAATTTGTAAACAGATTTAATTGTTTAGAAAGGCCAACTTACTGCTTAGTATTAAATGTCAGAGGGGGTCGGAGTGGCTCAGAGGTATGGTGCCTGCCTCGTATTCAATAGGTACTGGGTTTGAATCTCAGCTGAGCGATTATAATTTATTGAAATATTTTTTTCAGAACCAGTGGTCCTTATTACGTCATACTCCCCCCGGTCTCATGGTTAGTAAGATCGGATAAAAAGTTAGTTGCATATCCTTTACAGGACGTGGCAATCAACCCCAGCTTTTATTGGCTGTTTGTGATTTTTCTAGGCAATTTTTACGTTCAGTAGTTTGCCATTGCTTTCTGAACGGTACGACGCTTATACCATTGTTAAAAATCCACACAAAGCGATCTGCTACCAAACCGCCTGCAGCAGGTTTCGAACCTGGTATATTTGGATTATGAAACTGCGTTCATATCCATTAGGCCACAGACGCCGACAGTAAGATCGGATAAGGGCGGAAAAATAGAAGGTCTCGAGTGCAAGTTGCGCATGTTAAAAATCCCACGGCAGTTAGAAATCATAAAAGCTGCTGCCCTGGCAAAATTTAAAAATTAGAAAACCTACCCACCACAAAAATATTTATAGAATGTGTGATTACTATCATCATCATCATCATCAGTTGCCATCTCCACAACGAAGGTTGGCTGTAATAGATCTCCAACGTCTTCTGTCTCTTGTCTTGGTGGTACACTCTGATACTCTTTCCCATCCATCTCTTGATGTTATCTTCCCACTTATAGCGCTGTCTTCCCCTTGCATGTTTGCCTTCAACTCTCCCTTCTGTTATGGTCTTCTGCAAGGTGTTATGCCTTTTTATGTGGCCAAAGTATTTTAGCTGCCGAACTTTGACCTCTCTCATTAGTTCTCTTTTCATACCTAGATTTTCTAGGACCTCCTTATTTGTTTTCATCTCTTTCCATGAGATACGCCCCATTCTTCTATATATCCACATTTCAAGAGCCTCAATTCTTTCTTCCAAATGCTTATTCATCGTCCATGTTTCTGCACCATACAGAAATGCAGAATATATATAACACTTTATGATTCTCAGTTTTAATTTATGAGATAACTGTTTGGATGTCAGTATATGTTTCATGTTGTTGAATGTAGCTTTGGCCATTCCTATTCTCTTCTTGATTTCTGTTTCACATCTGCCATCTTCTGTTATTATATGACCAAGATATACGTAGCTGTTACGTACATTTTTTACCTAAGGGGGTAGTCGTCGGTCCTACCAAATGTACGCACCAGTCTTGATATAGTTATATTATTTGTGCGGTCGAATGATTCGCGCACTGACGGGCACAAAGCAGTGAGTGTTGCTTTGGGACGCACGGGTAACCTAGTTGAGTAGTTTGTGACGTCATGTTTTGAAGTGGCAACATGGAACTCATTTATATCCATGATTGTGATATTATATTTGTATTCAATGGCATGGTTATGGAAAGCCATTTATTCTAGTGAGCTGCATTGGTCTTCAGGTTGAAACCAATAGCAGCAATGTCACGTAAGTTATCGCCCCACTTCTTATTTAAAGCTGTATTATAAGGCCGCTCTAATACTAGTCTAGCGGGAATTACGTCTATGGACAGAGGACTGTACTGGTTAGAGAATCTTCCAGGAACTTTAAAAGTAATAATCAATATGTGGTAATGTGATATCTTTGAGACCTGTGACGATGTTCTAGTCTAGGTCCACTTCGTTGTCCTGGTGAATTAAAATTATGCTAAGTTCATCACCGACTTGTGTGCTGCACATAATACTTGCCCTGTTCACCCAATTCAACGATACTTGTTGGGAATTGCGTGTGAAGAAACATTGTTGAAAATTCCATTCCGTTTTTTAACCCATTAGTCGTTTTTAATTTACTCTTCACTGAAACTTAACAAGAAAAAACGGAGCTCAACATTAATTGGTATTGCCAGGTGTGGTCTGGATTAGTAATTTCAAAGGAACGTGACCCATCCAAATTATCGTTTGAAAAGAAGAATTCATTTACTTTCAAGGAGGACTCATCTCAATTGGTTCATAGCGTGATAATGAATCAAAA